>BQNB010085724.1:0-28391 GCA_026074375.1 Tanacetum coccineum
GTTTTTATTGTTTGTATATGAGAGTATACTTTTGTATACGAGAGTATACTTGTTTTTTATTGTTTGTATACGAGAGTATACTTTTGTATACTAGTGTATACTAATTGATTTTCTTTGGTATACGAGTGTATACTTTGGATTTTTTAAATAAATTAACGTACACATCCGTAGTCCGGACTCCTTGGCAAAGGTACCCGAAACTTACCGTTTAACTTTATTGTTTGTATACGAGAGTATACTTTTTGGTCTTCCTTATGTATACGTATAAACCTCAAAGGGTATATATTATTGTAACTGTACATGTGTTTTGTACATTAGATTGTATATGTATTTATACTAATACCATAACTTACTGACTAAGCAACCTAACATAACCTAATGGGTACGACCCATCTATACAATTGGACTGGCCCATCTAGTTTGTTCTAACACGCCCCGCAAGCTAAAGACTGGCAACAACCTGTAGCTTGGATCTTAGAAAGAGGAATCGAGGAGTTGGTAATGGCTTTGTAAAGATATCTACAATTTGATCATGTGTAGATATATGTTGAACTCGAAGATCTCCTTGAGCAACCTTTTTCCGAACAAAGTGATAGTCTATTTCCACGTGTTTTGTACGCGCACGAAAGATAGGGTTAGCTTACAAGTATGTTGTACCAAGATTGTCACACCATAGTATAGGAACAATACTAACCTTAGTTAGTACTGCTTGTCCCAAACACCCCTTTAAGAAATCCAAACTCATATTAAGCTTTTGAAATTTAGATTTTAAGCACAAAATTCAAATACCAGGTACTACAAAGCTTAAAACAGTCCTAATGAACATATTTCAAGAATCAAATAAGCTGGAACAATAAGCTAATCAACTATGCTAATTGATCCGATATAAATATATATAATAAAATATATAAAATACCAAATAGTAATAGTATAGAGAGTATCCCGTTAGATAAGAAAATCACTTTAGAAAAAATGATATAATAGTCTATCTTCCGAGTGTCGTTTCCACGGCGAGAGATGAATTTGAAATTCACGAGAATGTTTCGTTTGATGCTTGAATGACAAATATTTTGGTTTTGGTTTTTAACTATTTTTATACTAAAAATTAAACTAAAATTAATTCTAAGATTTAAAACTACAAGATTAAACTAAAATTTGATTTAAAAGATATAAATGACGAAAATGCTTGCTAAGTGACGTGAAATGTTCATTAAGTGCGGGCTTAGGTTTAACGAATTAAAATGACAAGTAAAACGAAATGCTTAAAAATTAATGACAAGAAATTAAATTGCATTAAAATTAAATGACGGAATGTAAATCGAAAAGACAATACTTATGACTAAATATTTTTTTTAATCTTTTTAAACCCGCACCTAAATTCCAAATCACTAATCACTTAACACGCACTAATAAATCTACTCACTACTCATAATGAATTTAAAATACAGTAGCATTAAAATAAATCTACACTAATCATGGCAAAAAATGATAAAATAAAACTACCTACTGTATTGAAAAAGGAATTAGAAAATGAACCATTGGAGACTCCGCAATAAACGAATACCACCTCAGTTTTTATTTAACTAAAAACGAATAATCAAATTCGTTCTAAAGCTAAAATAAACCCTTAAGCTCCGCGCCTCGTGAGTTGATCGGTACCAAACATAACAAAACATAAACTGTTACATCCAAAGTTAATAACAATTACAAAAGTTCATTTACTGTTGACTAAACCACTTGGCCCAACGAACTTAACTAACCAAATAAAAAAAACAATTTACTAATGTAAGCTTAATTTGAATTCATCAAACCTTACGCAGCCTATTAGATAATAATTGCAAGCCTATTCAACCAATGGACATGGGTCACACTTGAGCCCAAATTAATAACAATTTTAAGAAACTAATTTTACTCTATCTAATTAAAAGCCATGAAACTGATTATGAAACGAATTAAACATGAAACACAAATGATCTAACTAAACAATCGAAAAGCTAAAACTAAAAAAAACGAATGCAATTTTAAGCTAAACCTCAACCGAATAAGCTATAAAAAAAACTTATTTGAAAACAAGAAATAAGCTGAGACTTGACCAAATTAAAACAAAAGAGATTTAAACCAAAACGAAATCTGAAAATTAAGCTAACCGTTGTGATTCAAATTTAATCCTAACTGTTACATACGAACGGAATGCTAAAAAAATGAACGAAGTTTACTATCTTACTCCTCAAGTATCGTAAGTCTACGCTACTAAAAAATTGAAAGACAAAAGAAAAGATAAGAACAAAAAAAAGGGATAAGATCTGCTGCTACAACTACGAAAAGAAAAACCAAAAAAGGTGAGATCCCCCTATTATGTGCTGCCTGTCTACCTACATTTATTTTTCTTGTAGCGTCAAAACTAAGCCTAGTCCACACTGTGCCTTTCCTTTCACTTTCACTTTGGGCCGCTCGTTTTACATTCTTCTTCGTTGGCCAGTTCTCATTTATTTGAAATTGGCATCAATTCAGTTTGGCCGCTGCTCTCCCCATATCTAGAGTCTTCCCTTTTTAATAAATAGTCTGATTCCGACCCATATATAGGTGCGGTCGGCCCAATAAAAGATGAAGCACCGTTGGATCCGATATTTCGTGCTCCTTCTAATCCCGTGCTCGATTTTATCTGATTTTTTTTTCTTTATTTTTGTCCTTTTTCTTGATATTCGTACATGCACATACACAAACACAAAAACAACATATATTTTGCAATTTATTATGTTTTTGGTCTTTATGAGTTTCGAGTTTCATGGTAAAAGGTAGTAATAAAATAGCGAACAACCAAATTCCCCATACTAAAGTAATTGCCGTGTCCTCACGCAAATATAATAAATACACGCTTTAAAACCTAAAAAATTTCAATCCCCCCAAACTAATCACCTTGAAAAATTACAAAGTGCTCCATCTAAAGTATTAATGATCATAGTTTGAAGAGCCCGCTCTTTTAAACCAATTTCTTTTTAAATGATATCACTTATTTCATCCTACTAATATTTTTGAATTTTTTTTTGAATTTTTATTTTATTTTAGCAACTAACTAATTTATTTGACTTTCGTTATTTTCATAACCGTTAGGGATCATAGAACAAGATGCACTTTAATCATAAAATGCCCCAAAAAAGGATAAATTCATCGTTCCCTACTTTTCACTTATTCCAAACCAAGCTTAAAACAAAATCACCGGTTAAGATACAATATAGATCTAACACTACTCATATTTGCAATTTGTAAACTTTTCACTCCCGACAATTATTATATTTAGGCGAATGTGCTATTTCGAATTTCAACCATGGATCAACGGTTTTTTATGCAAAATCCTATGCTTCACGTTCCACCCGAGAATATTGAGTTTGAAGGCGAGATCATCCCATGTAGCGACTTTCGTCTCGGCACATCCCAACCTCATCGGCTAAGTGACCAGGCTTTTGACACCTCACAGAGACTAGTATCGGGACTCACGGACCTTCGGTTTCAAAAACTCTTAGGTTTTCTGTTAACACATATCTTATTCAATGTAATCATAAAATAGTCTTAGCTCAAAAGCATATTTAAATTTAAGAAAAAAGAAGATTTTCCATTAAACAATATAAACTTAAGCAACATTATTAAACATCGGTCCTTTAGAAGGCTGCAACATCGGCCACGCCTCCGACAAGATGCAGCAAACATATTTCGACCTTGGGATTTTTTTTTTTTTAAGCATATTTTTTTTTTGCTGTAATCATAATATATTACCGATGCCTTTTATCTCGAAGCCACATCGATAGCGAGTCGACAAGAGGTTATTCTACTTATTATGACACCGGCCCCCCCTTAATGAAGACTCAAACATCGGCCAGCCTCCGACAGATGAAAGTAAATCTTGCGAGATAATTTATTCCTACTTATTTATTTTCTTTATTTATTAATTGCGAAGATAAAATTTCGTTTTTAGAAAATTTAAGTATAAATTTGAACTAAGACCTTAAAATATGATACAATTTCAATTTCAAAACTTATTGAATTTGAGTCTAATTTTCAAAAGTAGCACGTATTATTAGTCCGGGTAAAGCTTATGGTAGAAAAAGTGGACAAATACACTTATGAGCCTCTTAGGAATTTCAACTACTCCTTCTTAGCATCCAATCATACTTATCACTATCATTTTTCGTTCTCGCGAAATTCGCGAATGCTTCAGTCCCTAAAAGTTAAGAACCATTCTAGAGCTCAAACACGCTCGAAGTCGAGTCAAAATTTATTCTCATCTACCATCATGGAAATAAATTGTGACAAAACAATTTGTTTTTTGTTTTATAGTTTCTATTTTTTTTTTTTTAAAAATTTTTTGTGGTAAAAAACGGGCTTACGTGAGAACAACGGCTGCATGCATAATCAAATCGAAGATCCCCCCCATACTAGAACTAAACATTGTCCTCAATGTTTTAAAGGGTACCTACGTCATACTAAAGCCGTTTATGAATTATGCTAGAAGAATAGCACGATTAGTCCGAAAAGATTAGGATATTGGATTCCCAAAATGAAGCTGAGGATTTGAAGCTCGAGTGAACAAAGGAAACCGCGAGCACGAGAGTCATCAAAATCCAGGAAATCCTGGACAATAAACCACAAAAACACAAGCAAACGAGAATAGAAGAGGCGAGCCTCTATACGACAACAAAACACTTATTCATTACTACTAAGCTAGCATACTACTACTACTACTAACGATAATCCTAGGATAAACATGGGGTGCCTCCCAACTACGCTTGTTTAAGGTCACTTAGCTTGACCTGATCCCTCCATACTTGAGCTTGTCAAGGGGGATAGAAATGAGGATGACGAACACCCAAATTTGGAGTGTTGTCTCCATGAATCAACATCGGGCTTTTCTGATGAAAAAGCTTGGAAGCGTTAAAGCCCCGATGTGATGAAGAAGGAGGAGATTTCTCCTTTGAAGCAAGAACACCGTGATTGAAAACTTTGTCTTCATTTTCGGATGAAAATGTAAGTAAAGTATCAATCACGGAGGAAAGAGTAGAAAGAAATCTCGTGGATTCGACTTCAATGCATATCCCCGGATCGTAAATTTTGTTACTATCTCCGGAAGGAGAAGAAACATCAAGATCGGATCCAAGATCATTAGAAGAAATGAAGTCGAAATCCAATTGAAGGGCGGGATGGGTGGGCAAAATATTAGGCACATCAACGGGGATGTTCTTACCTCCAACATCAATGTTGAATCCCCAGAATCGGGATAATCCAACATTAAAGATTCGAAGCTCGGATGGGAGGTAGAATTATCATCCTCTACCGAGTCACAATCTATCACTCTCAATATACCCGTGGTATTGATTTATCACCAATCAAGAAAATGTCATCTCCTCCATAAGAAGTCCTATCCTCGACCGGGATAGAGAAGGAGAGAACGACTCGGTAGGAATTTCCGAATTAATTTTCTTCCCCGATGACGGGGAGAAGAGTTATCGTAAAGCAAACTTTCCAAAAACAAAATATCACCCTCCGGATCAAGGTTGATATTATCAATTCCCGGTGGAATTGATTGGAGACGAGTGAGTTCACCGGCGAACTCATCGAGAAGAAAATCAATCTTTGAAGAAGAATCAAACGAAGTATCACGATTAAGCAAAGATTCTATAAGATCGGATTCGGCATCAAAGGAATCAATTCCTGGGGGAATTGAAGTGATACTTTCTAACACCTCATCATCAATTGGACTAACCTCATCTAGATGAAAAAGAGGATTGAAAGATATTTTGAATTCCTCCGTCTCACTATAGGCAATCTATCATCCAGTAGCATCAAGTAAGGGTTAGAGAATTTAGTTAAGTTATACAAACAGCACATCACACCAACTTTCGATATCGGTAGTAAAGCCCTCGGGCTCACTTGGGGTTGGGAAAAGGTTCTCAACACTAGACTTTATGAATTCGTCCGATTCCGTTTCTGGAATTATGTCGAGATGCTCATCCTCCATTATGAGAGAGTCAACGGGCTTCTCGGTTGATAACGCGGATGTGATTGCAACACACGAAGGAAGTCCAGAAATAATAGTATCTTTCAAGGGAATAGAACTTTCCTCGTCATCGTCATCATCGTAGCAAACGAGAATCTTCCAATATCGAGCTTTAGCCGCTTGCTCTTCTTCAATTCGCTTTTCTTCTTCCTTCTTTTGTATACATTGACCAACCATATCACATAGGGATGTCATTTGCTCCATAAGCTTATTGCTAAATGATAGCTCATATTGGAATTTGAGAAACTCATTTTGGGAATACCGATTGGATTGATTGACGGTATATGCGTGGTAGAAATTGGTCAACACCAAAAGAATTATAAGTCATAGCAAGAATTTTGCTCCATGATAATAGTCTCATTCATTGGGTTACATTGTAAGTCATGAGGACCCCCCGCAATTTTTTTCAACAACACGGATATAAGTTGGTAAAAACTCCGGTGGAAGTTTTGTAAAATAATACAGCTTTGATTGAAACAAACGGGCCTGATTGTAGACAAACGGGACTTGAGGTGGACAATCGTAACCGTAATGAGAATCGTTCCCACATAACTCACAAGAGTATGGTACGTATTGGGGTTGTGGAGGATGGTTTGCAACACTTGGAGAATCGTTAGAAGAGTACGGAGTTGAAAAATTGATTGGTGTTCCATTTCCAACAGTACAATAGAAACAAACTCCCCATTACCCCATATTCATTACAAACCACATTGTTGCACGTACCAAAAAAGCATTGTTGGTGCAAACTTTGCAAATTTTGTAGGACTCATCAAGGTTTTGATTGTAGCACATGGTTCCGGATTAGAGATAATCGAATTTGCGTGACATTTGTAAGCCATAATGAGCACTCTTTCCCAAAATGACTTACCAAGTAACAACACAATCGTTGTCTAAAAGATATCGTCTAACAAATCACCACAATCCCGTACCAACAATTGTGGTTCAATTTGTGGAGGTACTTTTGTGAAGAATTTAAACCGGCCACTTGTTGTGACAACGAATGCCTCTTGATTAACAAGAGTTAGTATCGTCATCGGATGACTTTTGGAAAGTGTCTAAGGAAGTCTTTGAAAAACTTCTCCAATGTCTTTCGTATTAAGAGCACATTGTCGACAATAAGACCATGAAAACCAGGTCTCCACAATCAGAGACAAAAATATTCAATTTCAAGGGGTCCGTCGAGACAATCGGGTATGGGAACAAAATTTGTCTTCAAGACTCCCTTTTGAACAACCACCATCTCCAGATGAAAAGTTCCAACAAGACGAGCATTCTTAATATCGCCGTAAGGGATTTAAACGATAGTCGAATGACGCCATAAGAATTAAACAATTTAGAAGGATAAGAAAAGAATTAAATGAATAAGAGGGTAAAGAGAATAAGAATTAAACGAATAAGAGGATAAAGAAGAATATTTTAGAGACTTTCAATAAATACATATGACAAAAATAAAAAATAAAAAGAAAATAAATTTTTGTTTTTTTTTTTTATTTTTTTTTTATTTATTTTATTTTATATATTCAATATTATAAAAAGTAAAGGAAAATCAATAAGAAAGAAAAATAATTTTTGGATTTTATTTTTGTTTTTTTAATAAGTACGAAAATAAACTTCCCGAAGAAAGGATCTTCAAGCACGAACTCAAACAACGCTCGTAAAAATCGCTACACCCGTCCTCGGCAACGGCGCCAAAAAACTATCCGATAATAAAATATTAATAAGATAATATAAAATACCAAATAGTAATAGTATAGAGAGTATCCCGTTAGATAAGAAAATCACTTTAGAAAAAATGATATAATAGTCTATCTTCCGAGTGTCGTTTCCACGGCGAGAGATGAATTTGAAATTCACGAGAATGTTTCGTTTGATGCTTGAATGACAAATATTTTGGTTTTGGTTTTTAACTATTTTTATACTAAAAATTAAACTAAATTAATTCTAAGATTTAAAACTACAAGATTAAACTAAAATTTGATTTAAAAGATATAAATGACGAAAATGCTTGCTAAGTGACGTGAAATGTTTATTAAGTGCGGGCTTAGGGTTTCACGAATTCAAAAAGACAAGGTAAAACGAAATTGCTTAAAAAATTAATGACAAGAAAATTCAATGCATTAAAATAAAATGACGTAATGTAAAACGAAAGATACAATACTTATGACTAAATATTTTTTTTTAATCTTTTTAAACCCGCACCTAAATTTCAAATCACTAATCACTTAACACGCACTAATAAATCTACTCACTACTCATAATGAATTTAAACATAGCATTTAAAAATAAATCTACACTAAGCATGGCAAAAATGATAAAATAAACCTACTCTAATGTATTGAAAAAGGATTAGAAAATGAACCGAATTGGAGACCCGCAATTAAACGAATACCACCCAGTTTATTTAACTAAAACAACTAATTAAAGTCGGTCTAGCTAAATAAACCCGTAAGCTCCGCGCCTCATGAGTTGATCGGTACCAAACATAACAAAACATAAACTGTTACATCCAAAGTTAATAACAATTACAAAAGTTCATTTACTGTTGACTGGCCCAACGAACTTAACTAACCAAATAAAAAAAACAATTACTAATGTAAGCTCAATTTGAATTCATCAAACCTTACGCAGCCTATTAGATAATAATTGCAAGCCATATTCAACCAATGGGCATGGGTCACACTTGAGCCCCACACTTAATAATACAATTTAAAAACTAAATTACTCTATCTAATTAAAAGCCATGAAACTGATTATGAAACGAATTAAGCACGAAACACAAATGATCTAACTAAACAATCGAAAAGCTAAAACTAAAAAAAACGAATGCAATTTTAAGCTAAACCTCAACCGAATAAGCTATAAAAAAAACTTATTTGAAAACAAGAAATAAGCCGAGACTTGACCAAATTAAAACAAAAGAGATTTAAACCAAAACGAAATCTGAAAATTAAGCTAACCATTGTGATTAAAATTTAATCATAACTGTTTCATACGAACGGAATGCTAAAAAAATAAACGAAGTTTACTATCCTACTCTTCAAGTATCGTAAGTCTATGCTACAAAAAAAATGAAAGACAAAAGAAAAGATAAGAACAAAAAAAAGGGATAAGATCTGCTGCTACAACTACTAAAAAAAAGACAAAAAAAGGTGAGATCCCCTATTATGTGCTGCCTGCTACCCATTTATTTCTTGTGCGTCAAAAATAAGCTAGTCCACCTGGGCCTTCCTTTTCACTTTCAATTTGGGCCGCTCGTTTTTACATTCTTCATTGGGCCAGGTTTGCATTTATTTGAAATTGGGCATCAATTCAGTCTTGGGCCGCTGCTCTCCATATCTTGAGCCTTTAATAAATATGGGTCGGTCCGACCCATATAAATGGTGTCGGGTCGGCCCAATAAAAGATGAAGGCACCGTTGGATCCGATATTTCGTGCTCCTTCTAATCCCGTGCTCGGTTTTGTCCGGTTTTTTTTTCTTTATTTTTGTCCTTTTCTTGATATCCGTACCTGCACATACACAAACACAAAAACAAGCATATATTTGCAATTTTATTATGTTTTTGGTCATTTGGACTCGTTTTTCATGGTAAAAGATATGTATAAAATAGCGAATACCAAATTCCCCCATACTAAAGTATTGTCGTGTCCTCACGCAATGTAATAAATACACTATTAAAACTAAAAATTCTAATCCGCCCAAACTAATCACCTTGAAAAGTAGCAAAGTGCTCATCTAAAGGTATTAAGGAATCAATAGTTTAAAAAGCCCCGTTTTCATCATTTTTTTAAATGTATACACTTATTCCTACTAATATTTTTGATTTTTTTAGCAACTAACTAATTTATTTGACTTTCGTTATTTTCATAACTGTTAGGGATCATAGAATAAAATGCATTTCGATCCGAAAATGCCCTCAAAAAAAGATAAATTCATCGTCCTCGACTTTTCACCTATCCCAAACCAAGCTTAAAACGAAATCACCGTCAAGTACAAGTATAGATGCTAACACTACTCATATTTGCAATTTGTAAACTTTTCACTCCCGACAATTATTATATTTAGGCGAATGTGCTATTTCGAATTTCAACCATGGATCAACGGTTTTTTATGCAAAATCCTATGCTTCAGGTTCCACCCGAGAATATTGAGTTTGAAGGCAAGATCGTCCCATGTAGCGACTTTCGTCTCGGCACATCCCAACCTCATCGGCTAAGTGACCGGGCTTTTGACACCTCACGGAGACTAGTATCGGGACTCACGGACCTTCGTTTTCAAAATCTCATTGGTTTTCCGTTAACACATATCTTATTTAATGTAATCATGAAATAGTCTTAGTTCAAAAGCATATTTAAATTTAAGAAAAAGGAAGATTTTCCATTAAACAATATAAACTTAAGCAACATTATTAAACATCGGTCCTTTAGAAGGCTACAACATCGGCCACGCCTCCGACACGATGTAGCAAACATATTTCGACCTTGGATTTTTTTTATTTTTTATTTTTTATTTTTATATTTTATATATATATATATATATATATATATTTTTTTTGCTGTAATCATAATATATTACCGGTGCCTTTTATCTCGAAGCCACATCGATAGCGATTCAATAATGAGATTGAACATTTATCAAATGAGTACATTTTAAGAATAGGAAAGAAAGGGTATGTTCTGGACGATGTATGGGAAAAATGTCAGCAAAACTACAAGAAAACCAATGATACATCCCACGACGAGGCATACGAGGAGGACAAAATGTGGCAAATTGGGGATGAAAAGACCGACTATGATCCCACCTATGTTAACGTTAAAACTTTTGAAGTAAAAAAATATTCTTTAAAAGGAGGACATAGTTTTATATGCATTACTGATCATGAGGACGAAGCCCTACCATTAGGGCGTGTGAATGGAGCCCGATTTAAAGCTATGATTAGGAAAGAATTAGAAGGCAATAAGTATGTTCACGAAGTAACATATAAGGGGCATGAATCTAACTTAAAGACTCGTTAATAAACAAAAGTTCTTGTCGGGAGACAACCCGTCTTTTATTTAATGAAATTTCCTTTTTGCATTAGTTGGTTTGCATGTTTCTTACTTTGTTTTGCAGAATCCTGAAGCTAAGAGGCAATTATCGAGACCGACTCGACTCATAATCATGTGGTAACTTTGCTGAATTTGCAGCAGTTACGGCGTAACAACTTTAGTTACGCCGTAACCACTACAGTTACGACGTAACCCATTTACTGGTTACACCATAACACCTTAAAACTTAAAATTTTTACTACTTGATTACGACGTAACCCATTCTACGGTTACGCCGTAACCTCCTTCTGAAATCATAAAAATTTAAGTTTTAAACATGTCTAAACCTTGTATACGTAAATGGACTTTGTGGGTATGCTCTCTGAAAGCCCTCATGAGACTAAACTCGTCCACTTGGGCTACCAAGTGGTTTGAAAGGCTTGTTGCATATGCTAAATGCAATACCAGTGATTCCTACGAAAGTGTGTTAAGGTTGTATTTTCTTATACACTTCCATAATTCTTGTAGAATGGTTTAAATGCTTTTGTTTGTTTCTTCTGTGATCAAAGGGATAAAGAGCTTGGCAAAAAGAACTGGAAATAATCTAAAAAGAGTTCTGCTAAATTTCAAATCTCGAAGCATATGGATCAGGGAGTTACTTGGTCCTTAAATGCTAACCCTTTCCTTTTTATTTCAATAACCATAAATGTACAATAGGGACAATGTACAAATCAAGTAGGGATGGGAGTAAGAATTTAATACTGACGAAGGTTTTGCCTTGAATTTTTCTAGTTTTCAATTGAAATTTATGTCCAATATTTAAAATTTTGGGCAAATTTTTCTTAAATAAACTAGAATTAATTTTTACCGAAGTGCACTTTCCCCCTTTATTTAATACTTGGTGAGGATTTATGCCCTAATATTTCCGTTTTCCAATCATATTAACGTAAAATAAAAAGCACCTTAAAATATAAGGGTGGCCGGTAGTATAGTAAATACGTTTTAAGAACTCTTGGCGCTGTACGAAACATTTCGAACCTAATGTGATTAGTTCACGGAATGTACAGTGTTGTATGAGCTTGCAAGACTGGGTGTGAACAACTTTGACAGAAGAAACCACATATTTTCCAAATATAATTTACAGGCCTATATGTGTATGTGTTTCTAGATATTTAATCGCTGTTGCCTTACAACTGACATATCTGTTCGACGCGTATCTTATTAAACAAAAAACGCCATTTGGTTAAGCTCACAAATCTCATAATAGTGTATGGCAAAGATATCCACCTAGAAAAATCACTCGTGTTAAACCAATCCATGTGTTCACCTACTCTGATATGTTTTGTCTACACCAATTCACTTAAGCTAACCATAATGGTCTTAATTTCTTTGTGGTTGAATTTTCTGGCTACTTAAGTCCATGGTTGGGAGGAATGGGAACAAATTATATGGGCATAAGTGAAAGACCAATCAATTATGAATCTATAAGACCCCCCTATCACCATCTTTCAGACATTGTTTATCAAGTGAGGAGATGTGCGTATAATATCGAAGGTTTGCAGGGGGAATAATTAATAGAATAATATAACTCCTGTGACATTGTATGATTAGGAAAAAAAGAAAGAAAAAAGGTGTGCAAAAAAAGCCAACCCATGTGCTAAAAATGTAAAGATGGTGCAAAATAAAAAAATAGAGCTAGTAGCCCATTATTGCACCAAGACTTCTCAGAAAAATAGAGCTAGTAGCCCATTATTACACCAAGTCATCTCAATACTCATAAAGAATGGAGCTAATAGCCTATTATTGAAGATCATATTTTCGGACTTAGAACTCTTGGACCCATAGATGAACAGTAACCAGTTATGACAACCTTAGATTATTTTAGACTAGTTGTTTTGTGTTTTTATTAACAACCATTAAATGTCTATCCCATGTCTATCCTAAACATTTATCACCCTTTAAAACCATATTACCCCTTTTGAGCCTTTAAGAATTATTAGACCTTCTAATTTTAACTGGTGCAATTTTGTGTACTTTCCAAGCTTATGATCTGAGAATGTTATACATTGCTAGTGACTGTGCTTAATTTGACCGATCACCCCAAAAATGAAACACTTAGACTAGTGATACGATGACTTTTTTATCCCCTTTTCGTGAGGAGTTCGTCTTTGATTGTATTCAAGCATAAGAGTTTTATATATATTTATTTCTTGAAGTTATTCTCGAGAAATCTTTTTATGAAATATTCTAACAGGTTCTACTTGAGGGAAAGCAGAAGTCAAGTGGGGGGATATTTGATAACATTAAATATTTAATACTTTTAGTGTTAAATTACCCCCTATATTACCTACAAATGTTTCCCTCATACTCAAAAACGAGATATTTTCTATCATTTTATAGTTTTCAGGTGAAATGCAGGAAAGTGACAAGAAACAAGGGAAAAAGGACTCAAAGTGTAAATATTTGAAGAATGTTACGGTGTAACACTAAAAATAGTTACACCGTAACATAAATTAAGCAAGTACGAAACAGGACAATGTTACGACGTAACACCATATCTAGTTACGCCGTAACCATATATTTAGAAGGAAATCTTGACAAAGTTAGAGTTACAGCGTAACACCTTATCTAGTTGCGTCGTAACCATGAAGAACCACAAATATGGAATAAAGATCACGTACTTATGGACATTATTTGATGGTTACGACGTAACACCATATCTGGTTACGCCGTAACAACTGCTTAAATATGGAATGCCGTGTATGATGGTTACGGCGTAACACCTTTATTGGTTGCGTCGTAACAAGTTCAATACTTATAAATAGTAGCCTCATTAAAGCTATTCCGAAGTCACTTCCTCCACATCCAAATAAGAAGGCGACAAAGGCTTCCAAACGTTCTAAGAATTCCACCTGAGTCCAAGGGAGATCACACTTTACTTACTTTTTGTATTTAATCGTTCAAATACGAATACTGTAAGAATTATGAGCTTTCAATCTATGATTACTTCTATTTCTTGCTGTGTTTCTGTTACCATGAGCGGCTAAGCACTTAAAGTGTTGGCCTAGTTATGTATTTATGTTCCTTGACTATTGTGTAACCGTGGGTTTTGGTAGTACGAGTGGTTTAGACCTTGCTTGCCCCATTATTAGATTATCTAGTCAATATGGGATCCATCGGATACTAGGGAGGATCTATGACTCCGATCCCTAGTGTAGGAACTAATCGGTCTCCGCACTTATCACTCAATATACTTAAAAAGCACATGAACTCTTTTAGAGAGGGTTAATAATATGTATAGGTTATTAGATCAGTTTTGGGAATAGTTGGGATTAATCACTGCAACCTGGATATCCTACCTCTTATACGATTTGGACTGAGTTGGAATCGCAGGAAGTATAGGATAGACTATATATGCCTATTCAAGTCTATAGACCTTAAAACCGCTAATGAAACCATAGTTTAACATTGTACAGGAAAACATTTTTATAACAATAGTAATGAAGTAACTAGGTTAACACGTTTTCTCTCCTGATATCTCCAAACCCTTTTAATTTTCAGTATTTAATTTTATTGTTATTTTAAATTCATTACAATTCAAATCAAAACCATTTTCTAAAAGTGACATTTCAAGTTAAAACTAATTATAACTTAGCTCTTGGGACGACCTCGGATTTTTATAAATTTAAAACTTGGTAAAAATATATTTTAAAATAAAATACGCATCAATGACCCCTTGTGGGAATCCAACGAATGACCCGTTTGACCAATCAAGTGAACCTGGACCAAATTACACATGAGATATTCAAAGGTTCAAAATTCAAAAGATAATAAGAAAAGGTTCAATAATTCAAAAAGTTCAAAATAATGTGCTTCAAACTTAAATACTTCTAAAAGTGTTAACATTTTATTCACGAAAAGAGAATAGAATTATAAAATAAGTTTAATACGGGTGTGTATATGTTAAAATCAAATACAATTATCACGTACCTCGTTAACTTGGACTCATGGGCCGCGGAATTATATGATTAGACCGTTGACTTTGTTTGACCGTTCTAGTTAACTTTGACTTTGTCCATTGACCGTTGACCATTGACTTTGACCGTTTACCAAGTTTGACTTTTTAATCCCGTACTTAATATGATCTTTTAATGTGAAAATAATTATGCTTTCACATGCTTGAATACAATTCTTATCTGTTAACTATGAAAATGTCAAAAATAGTTTAACAATATTTCTATATCAAAAGACGCGCCAACGATCTAAGTTGTGTTCGGTCCAAGGTATTAAGAAACATTGTTAGCATCGCTTGGGTTACATCTGTTTAAGAATACTTGAAAACCGTCGTTAGCAGCTTAGTGGCCATACCTCTTAGATATAAGAGTATTTTGATATAAATTATCTTTCTCATTAAAATGTGTTATCTTTGGATATATCTCTTGTAAATTTCACCACAGTGCACTAGGGTATTGATTTTTAATACTCATGCGTTAATCTTCGGATTTCACCCACTAGTGAAGTGGATTACTATACTAGTACTTGTACTATGTGTGATATTCCCAAGGCTCTTAATCTCATTCGAGATATTTTCCAAAAGTAATAGTAATGATGTGTACAGATTTTATAAACTTTATTGCTACAGATTTTTACAGATCATTATCTATTGATTTCAAAAATAACACAACGCCTTTGCAAAATGAAATTTTACAGATAAACAAGTTCTTTTGAGTCTATTTTGAAATAATTTGACTAAGTGTTACAGATAAATCAAGATGCCTATTAGGGCTAGTTACCACCTAAACGCTGATAATGTATCCCTTTAGCAAATCAGTGTATCTTCGGGGCTCAAGGTCACTTTACTAAAAGGAAACTCATTCTCATGCGAATCAATCATTTTTTAAAAAAAAAAATCTTCCACACAAATGATGCTACTTCTCTAAAGATTGGTAAGATCGAACACTTTTGAGCATGAGTAACATAAAAAAATCTCATTCATTCTTCCATCTTTTATTTTGTAGAAATAGTATCCTCGAACTTAATTTAAGGTGAGGATAAACAAAAATAGAACAATAGATAAAAATCATATGTGAAAAGAAAAGAGTATACATCTTGTGTCAAAAAAAGCAAGTAATAAGGCACATGAGAAAGAAAATGACATAAGTATGGACAAAAAGAATTGCTCGTCCATACAAAACAGATAGAGAGAATAAAAACAAAAAATGAAATAAATGTGCTTAAGTTTGTATTCATGTGAAAATAATCAACTTTGAATCTTATTCTCAGAATTGAACATGTCTCGAGCAGATCCACAAGCAGCAATTGTATCTGAAGAGCAGCTGGTTCCAAGAGATAACAGACTCAAGATTACAAAGAACAACCAGTTTATTGCATCAGATTCAAACATCACTGACTCATTTCTAAGACTTGCGCTTCAATTCTCAAACACCACAAACTATACAAACTAATTTCCTTAACTGCCATAATACCAGTAATCTACATGCAGCAGTTCTGGACAACTCTAACAAGTAACTCAAGCACCAACAAATTTCACTTCAAACTTGACACAAAAGACTTCCAACTTGATGCTGAATTACTTCGCATTGTGTTGCAGATGCCACCAAAAGTTACCAACAAACCTTTCACCAAACCTCCTATATAAAATGCACTCCTTGCGACACTAGGTTACGATGAAGATCCAAAACAAAACATGACTGAAGTTTCACACTTCATTTCAACAAGACTTTATCAACCCTAGAAAGCTATTCTTAGTGTCCTCAACAGATGTCTCACAGGAAAAGACACAAGCTTTGATAGATCACGACTTTCGGTACTTTAAATCCTTTGGGGAATCACACACTCTGCCAATTTGGACTTTGCATCACTAATTTGGGATGAGTTTGAATGGCAAGCTTTAGACAGGATGACAAGGCTGACTAAGAAGACAAAGATAATCTATCATTGCTTCATAAATCTCATTATTGACCACTTCTTATCCACAAACAAAAGTATTCCTCGATGATCTAATGCTGACATGCATAGTGAAGAACAAGATTCATTTTTGTCTAAGCTGATCAATATTGTAGATGGTGAACTCAAGTTTGGCATGGAGATACAAGATACAATGATTAATGATGCAATCAAGCAGTCAGCTGGATATAAAGTCTATTAGTCTATGAATGAATAAGAGTGAGGAAGACAATGCTCAAGAGGAATCAGAAGTGCATCAAGTGTCTACAGTCGGAAGAGGACGAGGTAAAGGTTATATGTGCTTAGGTAACCAAGAAGTGAATGTCTCGAGCAAGCCAAATAAAGATGGTGTTCCAATTAGAAAAAAGAACGATCACTTATGCTGACAATCTCCTTGAAACTGAAGATGAAGCAATTTTGCTTGCAGAATCAGTTAGCACTAAGGAATAGAGACGTCAATAACAAGGCATCATGACACAGATGGTCATTAAAAAGAAGTTAATACAGAAGTTGAAGAAGCCTTTACTGCTGAAAAAGGAAAAAACTCAAAGGTATTGCAATTGAAGATCTAGTAGTTCAAAAGGATCTAAGTAAATCATACTTGAGAGTATAAGACAAGAAATACAAGCAAACAAACGGGAAGGGTCTTGTGCTGCTAAAGATGGGGAGTTTGAAGACTTCTCAGATACTGACAGTGATGCAACAACTAGCTCTTCATGGTCAGATACAAACAAAGATGATGACAAAGATGATGCTGAAAATTATGATATGTTCAAATTATATGTGGACATATCTGATGATGATTCTGATAAAGGAGATGATGATGCAGCAAGATTTGGGGTATTCATGTATGACAAGTCAAAGGAACTACCCAAGTTTACACCCATCAATCCCGCAATTACTTGTTCATCTATGGAGGATTACAAAAACCTCATAAATGATCAACCTGAAAATGAATTGACAGATTTATTGAGTAGACCAGTATTTACTAATGCTCAAACAACCTTTGCGGTGGATAACCCATAGGAAAATCCTGAGGAACTATTTGAGGACGCTGCTCATCATCAAGTATCATCTCCACCAGTAACTACAACATATAACCTGATCACAAATCCCCAACATAGTTCAATTCAAGCCAAAGCAAAGAAGCTCATAACAAAGGCTAGGTATGTAAATCTAAACTTCAAAAAGGCAGTTGAAAAGAAGTTCAAAGAATACGATTAGAAGCTGGAAGCTCTCTCAAAAACTAATGTTCCTAAAGCTATAGAAGAGTCTGTCCAAGCAAAGGTCCTTACTGAATTGAAGAAACAGCTGCCTACATATGTGCCAAAAGTCATTGCTACTTTTGTTCAGCCTGGACGTAACAATATTTTGCTCGAAGTTATAAAGAATAATCAAATCAATCTTTCCACTACACTATCACCAACAACCACTGATGATCTCTCAGAAATGGAGTTAAAATAAAGTTATATAACAGGATGTACCAGAATAAATCTTTTGACACTCATGATATACATCAGCAGCTTTATAATATCTTGTTTAAATCCATCTCCCTCAAGAATACCTGAATGCACAAGACATAGAGCCAACCTTAAGAAAAAGGCCTCATGATGATCAAGATCCTCCCAATGATTATGAGGGGGAGAAGAGAAGTAAAAGAAATAAGGATGCAAGAGAATCCTCTTTTAAATCGTCAAAGAAAAATGAAGCTCCCGTGGATTCTATTCAAGATGACATTCTTGATGATAAACCCCAAGACAAAGAAGAAGAAATTATACAAAAAATCCTAACACATAATGGTTTTCTAAGAAGTCTAGGTCAGTAGATGCTGCTAAGAGAAAGTCCAACTGGTTTGACATACTTTTGAAGTCTAACATTGACCAAGATGAAGATTGTATTCTTGGTCTCTTAACAGTTACGGTGGCAAAGAAAATTATAGAACTCATCAAGAAAGACAAGCTGAACATAGCCAATCTAGAAGGTGCTGGACTTGAGATGTTAAAGAGACAGTACAAGAACTATGTAGAGTTAGAATATCATGTTGATCAGTTAAAAGCGGCAATGGCAGAAGAAGCACATTGGAGTAATAGTGATAGTGATTTGACCAAGCCTTGTCTTTAAAAAAACAAATTTTTAAAAGTGCAAAACCTGACAGCCGCTTCCATAACATTGACTTCTACTACCTTGTCTGTCTAAGCGTGGAGAAAAAGTAAACTTCATCCCTCACCAAATATTATGCTTCCAGATACTACATTAAACGGATAAAAGATATGATCTCAGATAGATGGAGCAAAGAAGTTCACCTTTACTATGTTGATGCTCTGAATGGTATTCATCACTAGGATGACATGAGAAAAGATTTCTTTAAAGCAGAGATGGGTAACAGGTCGACACATAATGTCTATTATGATAAGTGGATCATTATTGGTATAAGTGTTGATGTGAAAAAGAAGCGGGGTTACGGTTTTCTAACGTCAATCAAGGTCAAGAGAACAGACAAGAAAGAGTATGAGTTCAGCTATGCAGATCTTTCAAGACTCAACCTTAAAGACATAAAAGACATGTATTTGCTGATGCTTAAAGGAAGCTTGACCACCTAAAGTTAGAGTTTGAGATTGATTTCATTAATACACTTCTCCTCTACATCAGAAGAGCTGTGATCAAAAACAAGATTGAAGACACCCAACTAGGTGAGGAAAGCTACCAACACACTCTAAACATCACCAAGCAAAAATTTTACTTCTTATGAATTGACCACAAGATACCTTTGATGTGTTGTAGTAAGGTGTGTGATTTTATGATTTCAAGTTTTAAATTTATATTTTGCCGACTTAACCAAAAATGACACTTTAACAGGCAGTGTACCCGGTCGGTGGGAGTTTCGTGGTAAGTAGGGTCTCGATCACTAAGAGCGAGAAACACTTTCAATTTATTAATACTTTGATTTTTCTAATCTAAGTTAGTCTAATCTATGCTAAACCTATGCTAAACCTATGTTAATCCTAAATCTAATGGATAAGGGGGTTTTCAGTCTGAGAGACTAGCACGGGTTTGGTGGTGACAAAAACCAATTCAAGACACTAAAACACACGCAATCAAATTAACAGAAGATAAAAGAGCGGTCTAGCCAAATATAGGAAAACTGTATTAACCATTATTAATCCAATCATAATGTTGGTTTGTTTATTAGTGCAATGATTACTTATCTCGAGGAGGCATATCATTCTTAAGACTTAGGCGTTACTTCTTCCTAAGACCTAGAACGTAGAATTCTATCACAATTAAATGCATCCGCATAAAGCATCCTTATTTGTTGATTATAATCTATCTTAGGGATTAAGGTAATGGTGATATTGTTAAACCCTAGCTCATAAAGACTTTACCCACTTACTGCTTAACGACTTTTTATATACTAGTAGTCCACTGTCCGAGTCCTTACTAATTGAATAAGAATGTACGCGTTGATACCAAGGTTACCTTATGGCTCAACTAAGCTTACTAAACTAAAGGCAAGGATAGGTCAATATTTGTGATCCTATGATTCTAGATATATAAATTGCAACATGGAGAGCTATCATAGACTCTTAGCCTACGCCCAAACAACATCGAAGTTGCAGCGCATTAAATATATAGGACTAGACCCAGTTAAATGATAGGTCGCATACTTAAGCACGTAAACAAGTATAAATTGATAAACATAAACAAGCAATCAATGATAAATTAAGAAATCGAGATAAACAAACCAAACATTAAGATCTTCATAATAATGGCTAATATCCGAAGGTATTAGCCTTCAAACGTCATAATTAATACAAAAGTAATGATTTAGCCAAGGTAAACTAACTGAGTTAACGAATGATACCAAAAACTAAACGATTACAAGAGTATAAGAAATTACACGTCGTCTCCTATTGAATTAATCGCGTTGCTCAACCTCTTCTGCTCTTTTTCTCCTTTGAAAATCGACTTTTACGGTTTACGTATTGAGAATATGATTTAGCACACTTAAAACTCGTTTTTGAGTTTCTATTTATAGGGTCTGGAGTCAGTTCGATACGGTGTATCCAAAGTCTTAGATATGGCGTATTGGGGGTTTCTTAGAGTAGGGACCACGTTTGATATCTTTCAAAATATTTTATTTCCATAAATCTTAAATACAGCGTATTGCCTTTCCTGGATACGGTGTATTGGATCTTGTTTCCTTCGTGGTCTTTGGTGAGTGCAGGCACAAATACGCCATATCTTCTTGGATGGATACGGTGTATTGGTTTTTAGAACAGTAATCTACAAAATATCTTCGTTTAAGCTTTAGAATGCGTGCCTTTTAGTTAATCTTCACCAAGTACTCCATAATTACTGCAATTCTTAAATATAAACGATTAAGTAACAATTCTTTGCAATAATTATACAAAATGGTCTAATTATATGGGATAAATGATGCTATAAAATAGACGTTATTTGATGTCATCAAATATTCCCCCACTGGAATCCTACTTGTCCTTAAGTATCCTTTAGAAGTTTATGAAAATATATCCCTAAGGATTTTTCCATTTAAGCATTTATTTGATCTATTACAAATACACAACCAAACACCTCACGAAATAGGAAGATGAAAACACGCAAATCACTCAACTAATCTATGTGGTAACATGTAACTAATTCACTCAATTTCTCAGTCGTAACGAGTATTCTATCATAGGCTTGGCAAGGATACACATCTCCACCACTAGAGCTAAGGAGTAACAAGTTTATAAAGGTAAAATAGGTTTTTATTGTAAGGCTTAGGGTTGATCATTCTACAATCTTTCAACAAAAGTACCACACCAACAAGGCAGCTGAAGCACACATACATGGCCGTAACGACAGAATAGACATGCGTGTTCGATCACATCCTCATTCGAGTTTAACCAAGGGTTAGGATGAAGAATGATATAGGGTAGGGATCTCCTAACTTTCACCAATAGTAATAAACCAACAAGGCAGCTGAGACATGCATACATGGCCGTAACGACGAAATAGACATGCATGCTCGTACACATCTCCTAACTTTCTTTTGTGTAAAACCCATGGTTAATGATTAGGAAAGGGAAATAAATTGTTGTTAAATAAAAATTATGAAACAAATAGACTAGGTCCAAGATATAAGTTGCTAGACACTTTTTTCTGACCGTTACCATGAAAAAGATACAACTATTTACAAACGTCTTGATCTTGATAAAAAAACAACAACCTAAGTTGGTGTTCCCGTAACGGTCAATTTCCTAATGATCCCATATTTTACAAACTTTTACAAGACAAGTGGCGATATCTACCACTTTATACAATACTCTACATCGTTGACTTATAAGACGTATCAACGAATAATTTATCCTTCATATAATTCCTCCGGTCTAAGCTTTTACGAAACGATTATCTTCAAACTTTCCTTCTCTTTTTTGTTGCGATTTTTCTAATTTTTTTTTATTTTTTTACTATACTATACTACGAAACTCGGTGTAATTTCATCATCTTCACGATTATAATAACTCCGGATAATTCCTTCGATGAATCTTCATTCTTCGGATGTATCAATGATTGCGTTGGTAGTAAAAATACATGGGTTTTGACTACTTTATACATTCCCATTTGCAATGTGCAAATTTCTTCCCAACCGCACCAAAGATAGAAAATTGACACAAGACTCAGGAAATACATACTTTACACTTTAAGCAACTAGCAACTGATAAATGGACATAATCTAACAGGGTAGGCTAAGGTGTAACGAAGCAGATAGTTGGTGTAATTACTAAAGGATTGGCTCTATTGGTTTTTCTAGGGGTATCTTACTTTTAAGATGAGAGTAAACAAAGGGTTTATACGGGGATTTAACTAACCAGTGTAGTTAGTTAATAAAACAACATGTATAGGCTTTTTTTAGGTGTAATCCTAAAAATTTACCAATTTAAACAAGTTACTCCATCTAAATCTATAGTACTCATTATTGTGGTCTCGAATAGATATACCAAGCCAAGTTCTAAAGTCTACAACATCACCGGCACACTCATATTTTGTGGAATTTGGGTAAACATTTGGAAACGGATAAGGTTAAATCAAGTAATTTCATAAAAGTATGCTCGAAATTTTTTTAAATTTGAGCATAATTTAAGCATTTTATTGTGAAAAATAGGACAAGTATCATTCTAATTCCCATCCCCCCACTTGAATTATACAACGTCCTCGTTGTATGGATAAAACATTAAAAACGGGAATTTAAAAGAATTAGAATGAGAAACTCCCCTGATATTTTGCTCGCTAGATTCTCCATGTTAAGTTTATGAGCAATGATGTGTGTTGAACAGCCATCTTGAGTTTTCAAGACTCCAATATGTCACACCCCGACAATGGCGAAAACTCAAGAATGCAACATAATGATCAATCATAACACAAGATACAAAATAGATAAAACTACAATGCATAAACTTCAAGTGTTACGAAGACCATCAACCTCGAACAACCTCGAGTGATGTCCCAAATCGCTATTAAAATCCACAATCTCTTACAATTAACCAAAAGCCCTCACAAGGGTCCAATCCAAACTTAAACCAAAATTTCCAAATACTAAATCCGAATAAAATAAATAAGAAAGAATTCACAATGAAAATCCACTCGGCTTCTAAGCCTGCTATCACACATCACCAAACTATTCCTCTTTCACTTCACCTGAGAATGACACTCGAAAACGTCAACAATAATGATGGTGAGCTCGTAGGTTTGACCTTAAACCCAAAATATGTGCCAATATTTCAAATAGTGGACAATAGTGTAATATGACAGTGAATATATATGCAAACAAACCATAGCATCACCGCTAATCAATAACCATATGTCACTTACGCACCTAAAGGGCCTACCAGCTAGAGCACTAAAATTAGGGCAGGACCACACACAAACTAGGGTAGGCGTACCTATCCGCTCCAATAATCACACAAATAATGGGTAGGCATACCCATCCGATCCAAACAATCATGCAACACATAATATTCACATAGCAGTCATAAGCACATATCTTGTCCCAAAAACAAAACCACATTTCGCACATATCAATTTAAAACAGTTCAAAACACATTTGAGTATCATTTTCCCCCAATGGAAAACAGCAAAAAATGAGGCTACGAGAACTCACCTCAAGCAAGTCTTTAGCAACCAAATCTCAATCACACAAGCAAATGCAACGACGCCCGCACACGACCTAGTCCAGTTAATGTCTCAATTTAATTATCCATTTCCAAAACAATCTTCACGTTTGATGCATAGAGTTTAGACGTGTTGTACAATTACTCATAACAATTTAGTGGTGTGATGGTTGACGACATAACCCAATAATCATATCAATCCCATTACTCAATAATACATACTTATACTATTTAGAGAAATAGATAAGTAATATACGTAAATATTTATAATTAAAACTTATAAATATATCTCAGTAAGTCCATTCGGTAGCCTTAGTCATTGTGAAAATAATCACATTAGAGTTGAAAATGAAACGTTTACTCATAGTAAACATGTTCGAGAAGTTTCGAGAAAAATTATATTTTTCGTCTTTTAGTGAATTTATTAAATAAATAAAATAATTAAATAATATTTTATTATTTATAATCAAAAATCATGTTTTTAGGAAAAAAATTTAAGTATAAACTTTTTACGAAATTTCAACATGACCCATACGCTCATACAACGTTTTCCAAGGTTTCAAACCTTATTTTCAACATTTTTCATAAATTCGGCACTTTTCGATAAAACTCCAAAATCTCAATCTTTAACGTTTACTAAAATGTTTTTCCCAAAATATCATTTAATATCACTTCGTAAATACATTTTCTATTTCAAAAGTCTGTCAAAACTATCATAACGACTAAATATCGCTTATTGGGCTTTAAGGCCCAATAAGGGTTCATTAAGATATTTATAAGTCCAAAATACGATCCAAGTCCAAAACCAAGGTCCATTTACATACATAAGCTTATACTAATAAGTAGAAAATAATCCGGACCACAATAAGCCCTCCCATTAAGCCACGACTTAAATAGACTTATTGGGCCGTGAGTCCATAAGCTCCAAAATACGTATATTAAGCTTGAAAATATGCTAATAAGCTACGTATCGCATTTGGTTACTACCATAAGTCTCAAAAATAGTCCACAACATATGCCATAACACAAAAATAGTCAAAATCACTTTCCTAGTGATTTTGGAAAGGCGACGTGGCATTTAAGCCCAAAATAAGCCAAGAAATAGCTTAAAAATAAGCCTAAATAAGATATACAAGCTACTATAAAAAAACAAGCTATCTAGCAACATATGTTATTCAACTATCACAATCACAACATCAAAATTACAAAAACCCCATTCTTTCTTTTTTTATAGGACGAACCAAGCACAATCTTTTTATTTCGTTTCTAAAAATCGATTTTCACGACGATCAACTTGTATAACTAACATCTATGCATCAAGATAAACCTAAAAGGACAAACGAAATTTAAATTTGAAAACTTACAAGAAAATCTTCAAAAATGTAGATTTCGACACGAACCGGACAACACAAACGTTGTTTAAATGAATACCCGAGCACTAGAATCAACCCAATATATCACCAATCTTCATGTTTTTTATCAACATTTCAAAAATTATAAGAGTGTGTGTGTGGCTTAGTTCGGACGGCAAAAGGGAGAGAAAGAGGAGATATTTTTTGTGAAAAATGAACTATGTGTTATTCAAAAGGAGGATAAGGATCTTTTAAGTGTACCATCCATGGACACACTCCCTAAAATCTTGCCTTGATGTCTCCTAAGAGACTAGAACCGGCCATGGGATCCAAGGGGTCTCGGGTCTTTCTTTTCGGGTCGGAATCACTTAAATACTCGTAAAACTCAACCGTAAAATTTACCCCAAAGTTAATTAGCATTTTTATTCACCTTAAAAATACTTTTCCATTAACCTAGAGTATTTATACGACATATTTACACTTTAAACTCTTCAAAACTCATTTGGACATTAACGGACGTGTCAGACTCGTTTTTCGGCATTTTTCAAAATTCACAGGGCAAACCACTCGGAATACAAATAACACAATAATACCTTCCAAAAGGGATTATTAATCATAATAAACCATAAATCACCATAATTCTCAACAAAATCGCCACCGTCAACACGGTACAAAATCTGAATATACTAAAAAAAGTCAAATAGTCAAATGACTATAAATGAAATATTCAGAACACAAAAAGGGTAAAGGTTACATTCTACCCCCCTTAAAAGAATTTCGTCCCCGAAATTCAACTACTAACATCACTAAAAAAATGCGGGTATTTCAATTTCATCTGATCTTCACATTCCTATATGAATTCAGGGTCACGTTTCAAATTTCACTGAACCTTGACGATGGCAATCCTACTACGCTTCAGCTTCTTAAACTCTCTTTCCAAAATTTCCACAGGCTCTTCCACAAAATTCAACTTAGCATCAACTCAAATCTCATCCAAAGGCACTTGTAGTGTTGGATCAGCCAAACACTTCTTAAGGTTCGACACGTGGAACGTGTCATGAACACTGTTCAACTCCTCAAGCAAATCTAATTGATAGGCCACGAGGCCTACTTTCTCAATAATCTCAAACGGTCTAACAAATCTAGGTTCTAATTTCCCTTTCTTCCTAAAGCGTACCACACCTTTCCAAGGCGACACTTTGAGCAAGACATAGTCACCTACACTAAACTCTAGATGCTTCCTTCTCTTATCAACATAACTTTTTTGGCGATCACGCGCAGCCTTAAGTCTATCCTTAATCTGCGAGATCTTCTCAGTAGTCTCTTGCACTAACTCAGGTCCTATTAACTAACCTTCTCCAACCTCGGCCCATATAATTGGCGAACGACACTTTCTACCATACAATGCCTCAAACGGAGCACATCTCACACTAGAATGATAACTATTGTTATACGAAAACTCAACCAACGGAAGATAAACATCCTAACTTTATCCGAAGTCCAAGACGCACGCTCTAAGCATGTATTCAAAAGTCTGAATAGTATCCTCACTTTGACCATCGGTCTGAGGGTGATAAGCCGTACTCATGTCTAAACGAGTTCCTAATGCCTCTTGCATTGACTGCCAAAACCTTGATGTGAAATGACTATCACAATCCGATATAATCGAGATCGGTACACCATGTCTAGCAACTATCTCATTCAAATACAATCTAGCAAATCTATCCGTCTTATAATCCTCATGCATAGGTAGAAAATGATCAGACTTAGTCAAATGGTCCACAATAACCCAGATTGTGTCATGCCCACTACTAGTCCTAGGCAACTTAGTCACAAAATCCATATCTATTCCTTTCTATTTCCATACGGGAGTCTCAGGTTGCTAGAGCAAGCCAGATGGCCTTTGATGCTCAGCTTTAACCTTCAGACAAGTCAAACACTTACTAACATACTTAGCTATGTCCTTTTTCATTCCAGACCACCAATACCTATCTCTTAAATCATAATACATCTTATCAGCTCCTGGGTGTACAGAGTACTTTGACTTATGGGCTTCATCCATTATTAGGGTTCTTACCTCACCCTTCAAAGGTACCCATATTCGATCCAGGTAGTACAAAGTCCCATCACTTCTCTATTCTATCATCTCATCCAAACCTTTCTGCAATCCTGCAAACTCATCCACAACCTCCTTCTAAGCAGCCAATATCCTATCCTTGATACTCGACTAAAGGGTCATATTCATAGCTCTAACTCTCTTAGGCTTTACTCTTTCCTTCTTACTTAGGGCATCAACCACCACATTCGCCTTACCAGGATAGTAGCGAATTTCACAGTCATAATCACTAAACAACTCTATCTAGCGACGCTGTCGCATATTCAACTCTTTCTAACTAAAGATATGCTAAAGACTCTTATGATCTGTATAGATGACACTCTTTGTCCCATATAAATAATGTCTCCAGATCATAAGTGCAAACATGACCACACCCAACTCCAAATCATGGGTAGTATAAATCTTCTCATGAATTTTTAACTGCCTAGACGCATAGGCTATCACCTTACCTCTTTGCATTAACACACAGCCTAGTCCTATCCTGAACGCATCACAATATACCACATAGTCTTCTGGTCCATCGGGGAGAGCTAGAACATGTGCATTACACAACTTATCCTTCAAGGTTTGAAATGCCAATTCTTATTGCTCACCCCAATCGAAAGTCTTACACTTATGAGTCAAGATAGTAAGAGACTTAGCTATCTTAGAAAAGTTCTCGATGAACCTACGGTAATACCCAGCCAATCCTAAGAACGAACGAACCTCAG
>BQNB010085725.1:6253-28390 GCA_026074375.1 Tanacetum coccineum
AGTTGAGATGATATGATTACAGGAAGAAAAGATGGTTCTTCCAAAAATACATATTCCAAGTTATCAGGAAGAGGTTTAAGTTCAAGATCCGTAGGAGGTTCTTCGAGAGACGTTTTGATTATATAATCCGTTTTGATGGTGATTTCTTTCAAATTTCAGTTCTTCTTCATCAGACTCAGAGTCATAGTTTTCATTTGAAACCATTGCTATGAATTTATCAAATTTAGAAAAAAAATCTTCTTCGAGAATGGTTCCTTCGATGGAATAGAGGATTTTGCTTCCTTCATCTAGAAGAGCATCGAAATCTTCTTCTAAGATTTCATCGATAACATCGATACTAAAACATGTATCATCGTTTGAATAAGAGTGTTTGATGGCAGAGTTGATATTAAAGATCATTCATTCAGTCCCAACTCCTAGATTGAGTTGTTTCTGTTTAACTCAAATTACTGCGTCGGTAGTGTGAAGAAAGGGTCATCCCAAGATGAGAGAAACCTTGTTATCTTCTTCCATTTCAAGAATAACGAAATCGGCAGGGAAGGTGAATTTACCAACTTCAACGAGCATTATTTGTTAGCTTTTCAAACAGTGGTATTGGAGATGATCGGCTCTCCGGCTACGCCGGGGCTTATCGTTCTCAGGCTAGCTTCGGCTTTAATCTTACGATTCATTTTGAGTAGGTTTAAGAGTTTCAAGAGATAGTTTCGCATATAAGGAATATGGCATAAGGTTAATGCTAGAACCAAGGTCGGCTAAAGCATTACAGGAGAAAGTTCTATTAAAGTTGCATGGAATAAGGAAACTTCCTAGGTCTCCAAGTTTGGGTGGAACTTTGTTTTGAAGAATGGCGGAACTTTCATCGCTCAAGAAAGCGGCAAAAATTTGTTCGATTTTGTGTTTGTTGCCTATGAGTTCTTTGAGAAATTTGCCATAGTTAGGCATTCCGGCTAAGACGTCGACAAGAGGTACGTTGATTCGGACGGCTCGGATCATGTCGAGGAATTTTCCGTATTATTGATAAGTGTAGAATACACATATCCGTTTGTACTTAAAATAACCCAATTAAACCCAAAACATACCAAAAATGGCAAAAAGTTTTGAGGTTGAGTTTTGGTTGAGGTGTAGGCTCATCAATCGCTAATCAACGAAAGTTGATAGGTTTTCAGAATTTGTTTTTGTGTTCATCATCCATATCAAAGTTGATAGGCTTTTTAGAATCATTTTGTTGATCATTTGGGTTTACTAGTGGGTTGTAGGATGTACCACTTCTTGTGAATAAGGCATTCACATGCTCATTGCGAGATTGTGGTGGTTTATAGTCTTTGGAGTTGTTACCTTTTGGTTTTGGTTGAGTGTTACTTGGAAGAGATCTAGAAGGTCGACCAGATTGCTTATCAGCGAGTCTGTCGAACTTAGTCTCAAGATTCTAGATTGAAGCTTGGTGATTTTTGGCTACGGTTTTGAGATCCATGAATGTTTCTTTGACAAAAGCGTTGGTTGTTTGTTGAGATTTCATGAAATCCTTGAATTATTTCTGAAGATCATATGGTTTATCATTGGTATTGGATCGGTAGTTGTCTTGGTTATAACTACTCCGTTTGTTTAAACGCCAATTATCGCGATTCGAGTCTCGGTCGCGGTAATCATTGTAAAAATGAGTCTTACGGAAGGTTTGCATGAATTTTGCTTCTTCTTCACGGGACATAGGTATATCATCTTCATCAAGATCGGGTTTTGTTTTTTTAGACTGGAGTTCTTTGTACTGAGCATCCATTTTCAGAGTCATGGCATCCATTCGAGCCATAATTTTGTCAGTATTAGAATTACTGCTATTTCATTGGCGAAGGCAACGGTTTTCTTAAGAGATGATTTGGTTTTTTAATTTTTAGCCCAGTCGAGCTTGAGTAAGACTTTATCTTCGAGAAGCTGATAAGCTTGATTTGGTGTTTTATAGAGGAAAATACCACCGGCTGCGGCATTCAGAACTTCTTGGGTTATTTCGCTGAGACCATGATAGAAGATTTTTATAATGTTGCCTTTGGACAGATTGTGACCATGGCAGTTTCGGATCATTTCCTTCATTCGAAGCCAAGCATCGGTTAGAGATTCATTTTCATGTTGAGAAAAGGCACGGGTTTCTCCGAAGAGTCGGTCAAAAAGAGCTGGGGGGAAAGAATCGGCTAATGAAAGCAGTTCGAAGTTCATCTCATGTTTCGATAATTCCTTCGTTGAGTTTGTCCAACCATGTTTTTGCTTTCCAGTGAATGATAGGGGAAACATCATTAAGCGGACAACTTCATTCTCGGTATCTCTGTATTTAAACATATCGCATATTTTGAGGAATTCATGAATGTGTTTATGAGGATCGGTTTTGGTTCTACCATCAAATTGGTTTCATTTGACGAGAGTCAAGTGGTTACCTTTAATGGCAAAGTCGTTAGCGGTTTCAAGAATAGTGATCGCGGAACCGGGAGTCAGAGCGACAACACGGTCGGCAACCCACATGGGTTCATCATCCATTGGATCGTAATTTTGAAGAATATCAAGAAAGTGACGGAAGTAATTGATGTTGAGAATTAGCGGATAAACAATTCTCGGGTGTTGAGGTGGATTGTTTCTTTGCTCGAATGGAACTCTTCTGTTTTGTCGACGAAGGTTTCGATTCAGAGTACATTCAGGTTCAGGTAACGGTTCAACAAGTTCAAAATTGGAAGTGCATGTATGCATATAAAGGAAAAATTGTTTGGGTCAGTTTGCCAGAAAACTGTACGGCGGTTTTTTTTAAAAAGAGGGGGTGTTAAAATAATTTTCCAGAGTTGACTAAAGAACAGCTTAAAAATCCCCGCCAGCGGCCAGCAGTGCCAAAAACTTTGATGTGTTTCAAAAGCTTTAAATTTATAATGACTAAAAATACCAATTTTATTATAGGGAAACACACAGGTAAAAGTATAACCCACGTATATAGTATAATCTTTTTTAGGTAAGACCAGGTCGTCCACAGGGATTTGAGTAGGGTTCAAATAATCAGGAAGAAAACAAACTTTAACAATTTTGAAAATAACTTTTGTTTTACCAATGATAATAAAGATGACTACTCGGATAGTTGTGAATAATTTATAAGTAGTGATAATGATTAAGATCTCGAGATGAAAACTTTAAACATTTAAAAAGATTTCTGTCAGTGAAATGTTTTCTACAATTAACGTAATTAACTTAAACTTATATTTAGTTGGCTAGACCAGATGTGTCACTCAAATGATCCAGTTAACTTATTAGATCAAAGCTTATTTTGTTTAGCAATTTACAAAAGTGGATTTCTTGACACAGACAATAAAGACCATAGACAAATCTTTAAAACCATATAGATCATAACGGGTCTTTCAACCTATACCGATATGATTATATAATCTAAGTTGATAAGCAAAACCGACAAGATAAGATATAATAGGGGTGCAACATTCAAAAGTTGAGATTAATGAGGATCACATATAACCAAACTTTATTTCCTATCTTAAACTTCACCGAGTAGTCATGAGAGAATTAGCCTCTCATGGCTATGTAGTTTATAACATAACTTGATTCAACAAGAAACTTCATTATTTCAATAAACTAAGATGATGTTCTTCTTTGTTCTTGGTTGTTTGATCTTGAATCGTCAAAAGGTATGGTGTTTATGCTTGGGAGAAGGTTGGAAAAGGTTTAGGATATCATAAGGGTGAGAGCGAGTGAGTGTGTGTGATATGAGGGACGGGATGTCTGATGGAATGATTTGTGGTGGAAATATCATTCTATTATAGGCTGCTTTTGGGGTGAAAGTTGTGGCCTACAAATTTTTTGAGTGCGTGCGCACATGAGGTGTTCAATGGCTTAGTATTTACTGACTTCATTTACTTTCTTGGCTAGATGGAAAGTGTAAGCGCACAAGGAATTTTGCGGCGTACTTAGGGAGTTAATGCACTATTTTGACTAAGCCTTTAATTCTTTTGAGTTTGAGGAGAAGTGGCGCACATTGGGTAAGTGCGGCCCACAATTGCACTTTTCAGCTTGAGAATTTATCTTTTTCTTGTATTTTGATTTCCGAAGTGTATAATACTTTATCTTTGTTTGATTTGATCTTGGGATGTCTTCAAGTGAACCTACAAGTATTTCATACTATTAAGTATCGAAAGTTCACGAGAAATCATAAAATATGTATAAATAACGCCACCGAAAATATGTATAATTTAGGCGTTATCAAGAGGCTAAAAATGTATGCATTAGTGGAGAGGCTAAGTGGTGCACGGATATGATTCAGGTTGCCAAAACCCGTTATAACCACTCAACAACATACGAGAAAGCGAATTTGTCATTTCGATCAACAACAACGATGCCCAGCCATCGTCCCGTAGCGGAGCGCGGGCAAATATACTCGTAAAAAAACAACAAGTACGGGAGTTTGCAATCTTTTATGAAGAACAATTTATAGGCCAATTAATCTACTTAATTTTGTTTACGTCATTAATTATAAATCTTAAGTGGACAAGTATCTAACTACTTTATAATGTACTACTCGCGCAAAGCAGCGGTTTCGAGAGGATTAAAAATAAAAAAACTAAAAATTAAAAAATATATATTAAAATGGATGTTGAATTAAAGTGCACAAAATTTTAAAAAATATGATGAAATTAAATGATAAAAAAATAAATAGATAAAAAGATATTTCAATTTAAAAATAAAAGTGATTTTTTAGTTAATAAGTGACACGTGTCACTTTAAGATGTGTTTCCCTAAAATGAGATGGATGTCAGATTGCCCAATAACAAATAGTTGTTACAAAGGTGGTTAGATGGATTTGTTTGTTGTTAAAAAAAATATTTTCATAAATCCAAAGGGAAAAGTTTGAATTTTCAGACTTTTTAAATATCAAAAGTCTGAATTTTCAGACTTTTTTAATATGAAAGGTCCTAAATGCTTTATAATGTAGTATAGATTTAGAGCTTTTTATAAAAAAAAGTCTTAAGAATATTAACACAATGCATTACTATAAATGAAGTTAAAAATTGAGTAATATTAAAATTCTCACTCACTAATTGCATGACAATGTTAAATTAACGACACACCTAAATTTGGATGTTAAAACTTACAACTAATTAAAATTATAATTGTGATACTTTATAATAAACATTTAATTTTAAAAGTCGAAAGATGCTAAATTTGATATTATATTTGTATTAATTATATTTTACAGAAATTTAAATTCCACGTTTACTCTTTTGAACTATCTAAATGGTTAACCATCAATACCGAATTCATTGCATACCTCTTAAAAATCAAGATACGATAAAAAATTGCATATTTGATATCGTTGTTACTTTGCATGGGTACCATGCTAGTTTTAATACAACCTAAAATAAAAACGTAGATTAATACATTGGGACGGAGGGGCGAACATCTTAAATGCGTTTGGCAGTTTTAGAAAAACCAAAGATAGATTAACCACCACCCCCCACCCCTTTCAAAGTTTTAACTTAAAAGCTTTGTTAGGCTAGTCGTAATGGGAGGGTTGACCTTTGGTCAGTCGTCTCCTAGGACGCGTCCCCAATCCCACCCCTACTAGAGTCACAACGAAAGCGTCACCCTTGTTTTTGGTTTGGTTGGGTCAGTCATGCGACCGAATGAGATGGAGAAAAAAGCTAGCCATTAGGTGTTTGTTTAAAAAAAATTATAATAAGCTTACCTTTTAAATATCACAATACTTCTCTATTTTTTTACCACACTTCCACCCCAATCTTTTATACACACACTCTAACTTCTCAACTCAAACAAATGAATTCCAATCAGTTTTTTTACCACAAATGAAGAAAACGATGTTAATAGTCTCAATCTAGAGTTTTTCTAAAAGCTCGTCAATATCTATTCATTGATTACCACTCTATGATCCCCAAAACCCCATGACATCCGGTAGATAGAGATTGTTACGGTGCTCATAATTGTCTTGTAGTATTCATAAAATTACTATATCATTCCACACATAAGATATTTTTAGAGTTTAAGAGAGAGAGAGAGAGAGAGAGAGAGGAGAGTGGGTGAAACTAAAGAGAGATGAGAGAAAGAAAGAGATATTAGATTAGGAGCATAATGTTTCACCACCCCACTCCCTTCTTACTAACCTTCCTTTTATAGGAGAAGGAAGGTATACAAGTTAACCTAGGGAAAGGATGTGGGCTATTTTCTATGTAAATAATGTACACTATGTACACAACTTTACAAAACGTAAGTAAGACTCGTGAGATCGATAACGATCGTCACTTTACTAAAAACTAAATTCCTAACAATCTCCCCTAATAATCTCCTCCTAAGGGACGATTGTTGAGATCTCTCTTAGACTACATTAATGATCAACACTTTGAATTCCTAACAATATCCCTTAAGGGGTGATCATAAAGATCTCTCTTTATAACCTTGAATCTTGATCTTTGATGTATCTTGTCTTGATCTTGAGTCTTGTTCTTGTAATAATTATGGTAGTTCCTTTTGTTCCAATCATGCGTTGTGATATTGATCTTGATCTTGATCTTTTCATTGTCTTTGCCATTTGAGATCTTTCATTAATACTTGCCTTAAATGCATCTTGATTTGATTACCAATGATAAGCTTGATGTCTTTGACCAACATACTCATACTTGCCTTTAATGCTAGCAACTCCCACAAATATGATCTTCTGACTTGATCTAAATCTTGATGATTTTGGAATTCTTTGATTATCTGAGCTGATGTAGTATATCATGACATGTACTTGAGCTTTCATCATGTATTTATCTTTGAAGCTTAAGTATAACTATGTGGCTATGGTATTTGTTAGATCTGGTTTGAATGAGGTGGTTAGCTTATTGGTACTGCATTTAATTTGGTAATCAATATTAAACCAATCATGGATGATTGTATTTGTTTCATCGAAGTTCGGTTGCCATTAACATCCAGGTTTTTGTGAGGAGCTTATAGACTATAATCAGGTAGAATTCATTATAAAGAACCCCTTGACGGGGGTTTTATAGCTCAAAGATGGATACTCTAACACGAATGCATAAGATTCTTCGTGTCACTTGTCCTCTTTACGAATGCCAAAGTAGGCTAATACACTAAGCGTTTGGCTACTATTAGAACAGTATAGAGTGAATTACTGGATTAATATTTCAATGATTAAGTCGTCAATTCATATACTTGATCACATTGGATTTCCAGTTAACACAAGTTTGATTCGTGAAGAATCTCGCAAGTCACCTACCGCGGTGTTGTTTAATGTTGACACTAGAAGGATTTCCATTTTTCACTGTGAAATACTAAGGAGTATCACTCTGAATGTTCTCGGCTAGATTGACGAAATGGTACGATTTTGTTACACCTTGTATTTTTTATTATGACAAACAAGTGTATATTTAGAATGTATCCAAATGAGATTTACATTTTGATCTCTTTTTTGGATCTAGACTCAATAAGTGCGTTTTGGTTTTAATGATCGGAGGCAGCAGACTGCCACCTTTTCAATATCAACTAACTCGGAGTGAGAAAGTCAATAGATAATGTGTGTATCTCCGTGACAAATGAGACAAGTATCTTTTGAGAGAAACTTAAATGGCTAAGAAGGGTTATGCATTGCATTACTGGGTCCATGATGTATATCTTTAATACTAGACATCATCTTTGTGATTACGATAGCATATGTATTGACCCAGGTTATGTCTAAATGTATGGAGGGCTTTTTTCTTTTCATCCTTTATCCTTACATTTCTTTTTCATTCTTCAACCCCTTCAATGTTTACCAAAATGTCCTTACTAGCACCATGTTGTGATTGTTCCGGTGATAGCTTATGCCTTAGTCAACATTATTCCCTTAATCTCATTCTTTTCCAATCATATCCTAAGGAAGTATTCTAACTATGTAAGGGTCATTGGGTAGATCCCTATGGTTCTGGTTGGATTATAAGACTAATACCTAAGCTTAACCACATTATGACTTCATTAATCATCGTGAATTAGTTGGTTGTCAGATATTTGATCATAACCATAAAACCTTTTTAAAAATCAATCAAAGTGTTTATGATATAAAATCAAAACATTAAGCACTTTGAAAGTTTTACTTTTTTAAATACTCCCCCTACACAACTGCATCGAGATTCGAAATTATTTTGCACATGAAGGGTAATGGAGTCAAACTAGAAAACCCATTCAACTATAAAATGTTTGGTTTGATCCAATAGTTTATGTGATAGCCACAAACTTTTGTATTCTCTTTTATATATATTATTATAATTTTGATTTTCATAAATGGTTTTCTTTTAAGCATATTAGTTTATAAATTTAATCTGTTTATATATAATAATACTAGCTTATAAGCCCGCGAATTTCGCGGGTAGCTAAATAAAAGTTTTATTTATATAAAAAATGTTCATTTGTGATCTTGTAAGAACTATACAAATAAATAATTTCCAAAATAGATGTACTTTACATAACAAATCAGTTTTGGAAAGCATGAATCTTGAGTAGTGGCTATTCGTATTATAACAAGTTCTCATAAATGAAAATAAAAATCCATTGGCTCTAAAACAAATGTTAAAAAAAAAAAAAAGGTAATTATTCATGTAGGTAACCCATCAGAAGAAAAATTTAGTAAACAAATTAGCGAATTGGGCCCGTTCTTTCCATTCTAATCTCTATATAAAATAATTTCGTATAGTATTATGTAATCAAATTAGCTCTAGAACTTCATTCTAGGATATTTTTCTAATAACACTATAAATCATTAGTAGGACGAGAATACAAATAGTTAAAGGAGGCCCATAAAGCTGGTATGAGGACACGTAAGGGCCATGTTTGTAACATTTTCCTTTTATTAAGAAGTAACATCCTTTTTAAGTAGTAAAAAAAATATAATTTTGTAAATTTATCATGAACTAAAAGCCTACAAAAACGCAATTAAGATATTAAATGAAACAAAAGATCATAATGAATCTCGAAAAGGTTTAAAAATAAGTACACTTACCTTTGAATCTAGCACATGATCTCTAAAGTTAAAACAGCCATGCATGGCAAAAATAGAGAAGCACCAAGAAGATAAATTTAATTCTTGTTTTATATATGTTAGGTGTATATTAAAACTAATGAAGATGGATGGCTAAACATATTTAATCCCCTTTGAATCTTATATAGCATCTTGTTTGTATTGTTCTTCAACGATGAATTGGCTATTATGCTTCAGAACATGAAACAAGATGAATAATAATGAGCTAACAAATTTCTAGAAATTGTTAGAGATAATATTCGTTTCAAACACATAAATTTTGTTTAACAAAATCGCATAATCCTTTCCTTAAGTTACGCATGTATTTTAGAAATGAAACCAGTTTACATAGTGGCAAATGACATATAAGCATTTGTGATGTCATTAGTGATGTCATTGATGACATAATTAGTGATGTAAGCAAATTCAAAAAGATTTTGTTTTATTATATAAATATTTTATCTCTCTTACTTTTTCTCATACCTAAACTAAATCTTTCAAACCAATCCTAAATCCTAAACCTATCTACAAACCAAACGAGCCCTAAATTTCTCTTTGTAGATTTTATAATTTTCAAAGATAAAAAGTTAAAAAAATGTTATGCCTATTAAATATTCAAAACCTTTATTTTTGAAATCTAGAAATTTTCAAACATTTAAACTTTAAAATTTTCAAAAAAATTAATCTACTTCACAAATAATATATTTGAACAATTTACACTACACATTACCAATTATTCTAACAATAACGACATCATTAACAATAACAACAATAATTAATTACAAATACTTTTAACACTATATAGTACTACTCTGTATCTCAAACAAATTTGTCAATAACCAATTCACAACCAACTTCTAGGAGATGCAATCTATCAACAAACTTTAACATATTTAAAGTATTATATATTTTAAAATTTTGAAAATAACAAAACTTTTTACACTTCCAAAATAGTATTTCAAATTTCAATTAAGTTGCACTTCTACACCTTTTACAATTTGCCTCAAAATGTCAAAAACATCAACTTTCAAAAGATTTCACATTTCAAAGTTTTAAAAAGTATCCAACAATTTCAAAAAAAACAAAATTTTGAATATCATTTAAACTTGGCATGGTTTAAAAAGATTTCAAATTTCAAGTTTGAATTTTACGATTTCAATTTTTTTTTTTATGAAATTTGCACAATAATTTACCTACAATTATAACAATTTACATAAACTTTATAAAAAATCTAACAAAATCTACATAATAAACTGTTAATAAATACCAACAAAAAGAATAAAACTTATATAAAATCTTCACTAAAAACCTTACAACAAAAACTTTAAATAAAAATGTATATAAACTTTACACAAAACATACAAAATTAAACTTAAAATGATACAATATTCGACCACGTAACGAAAATTGCAATCGGCGGCTAATATTTCCGTCTTATGGCGGAGGTATGAGCGGAAAAAGTATTAAGGAATGTTATCAAACTTAGTTCTACAAAAAAACAATGTTAAGAATATAGAAAACCTTCAAAAAATATTATTAAGATTGTTAGAACAAAAAAACTAACATTCATTACAAATTTACATAATAAATTTTATATAAATATTACATACATACTCCGGCAGCACTAGATGTTCAGCAGTAGCGGCAACACCTTTTCAGGCGTGGCAGCGGTTTTCCGACGGTGACAATAGATTTTTCGAGGCAGCGACAGATTTTTCGGCGGCTGTAACAAACAAAACGCAAAAAAAAGTTAAAAACTTAGATCTACAAACAAAATGTATAGATCTATAAAAGAAAACCCTTAGAACATGATTAATAGTCATAGATCTATTAAAACAACAAAAAATACTTTAAACTTGAAAGAGGAAAAGTTTCGTTTATTTCCTTTGGATCGAGAACATTTTCATACGGGTTTTCTAATCAGGAAAGATGATTGGCCGCGTAGTTCTCGGCTCCCTTTGTATCAATTACTTTAAAATCGAATTCTTGAAGGAGGAGAACCCATCGTAGCAATCTTGCCTTGGCATCTTTTTTAGCAAATAGGTACTTAAGGGCGGAATGATCCGTATACACTATGCTTTTATTCATGATGAGGTATGACTGGAATTTTTCGAAGGCGTACACCACGGCTAACATTTCCTTTTCCATTGTGGTGTAGTTCGATTCTGCCTCGGTCATTGTTTTGCTTGCATAATGTATAGGCCTAAAGTGTTTCTCAATTCGTTGCCCCAGAACCACACCTATGGCATAGTCGCTCGCATCGCACATAAGCTCAAACGGCTGGTCCCAGTCTGGTGCAATCAGAATTGGAGCTTCCGTAAGTTTTTTCTTTAAAATCTGAAAAACTTGAATGCAATCTTCGGAGAAAATAAAAGGAGTGTTTTTCTCAATGAGATGGGTCATGGGTCGAGAAATTTTTGAAAAGTCCTTGATGAATCTACGGTAGAAACCTGCATGGCCGGGAAAACTCCTAATACCCTTGATGGTAGTTGGGTGAGGTAATTTAGCAATCACATCTATTTTGGCTTTGTCGACTTCTATTCCTTTCTTTGAAATTTTGTGTCCAAGAACGATGCCTTCTTTCACCATAAAATGGCTTTTTTCCCAATTTAGAGCCAAATTAGTGTCTTCACACCGTTTAAGCATCTTTTCTAAATTGGAAAGGCACGTTGAGAAAGAATTTCCAAAAACTGAAAAGTCGTCCATGAAAACTTCCATCGTCTTTTCAATCATATCATGGAAGATAGCCATCATACACCTCCGGAACGTGCCTGGTGCATTGCATAAGCCGAAAGGCATGCGACGATAAGCAAACGTTCCGCATGGGCAGGTGAATGTGGTCTTCTCCTCATCTTTCGGATCGATTGGTATATGAAAGTAACCCGAGAAACCATCGAGGAAACAATAGTATTCATTTCCTGCGAGTCTCTCGAGCATTTAATCCATAAATGGCAGAGGGAAGTGGTCTTTCCGGGTGGCTTTGTTCAACTTACGATAATCAATACAAACTCTGTAGGTTCCATGATCATTCATACAAACCTTAACAATGATGTGTAGAATCAAGATGCAGGAAAATAAAGACTTTATTGATGATTGAAAGAAAACCCTTTTGGTGGCTAGAAACCCTAATAATATTATAATGACTAGCTATAATGTCTCTAATGTCTAACCTAATTTTGACTAAACTAGGTGTATTTATACTAAAAGCATTAGCCTAGGAGGCCTTTGTGGGCTTTTTCATTAATGGCCCGTTTACATAATATTACACGCTTAAACGAGCTAGACTTTTGTCTTGTATCTTCGAGTGACCGAAGCTTCTTTGTTCGGGTCCATTTATGTGATCCTAACAATCTCCCCCTAGATGAGGTCATGAGAAGTTGTTTGAAGCTCACTCGTGCTTGTCTCTTTAGCTCGTTGTTGATAGGGTACTTCACTTGTTGTGCTTTGGTAATTCAATCTTTAACACCTTGATCATGATCTTCAGAACTTGATGTGATGACTTGATCTTGATCTTTGACTTGTTTAAGCTTTACTTCTCTGAATTACTTTGTGATCTTCTTTCACTTTGACTTTGCCATACGCTGATCTTTAGTCTCACATGCTCATATCTGTTGGAATCTGGAAAGCTTTGATGATGTATCTTCTTCTAATCTCCATAACGTTTAGCATTTGAAGAAGACATTGATTTTCAGAGATTGTGCGGAAGCTTTGTATGTAAACTTTCTTGATTTCTTCAGATATGTGAGTAAGGATATGAGCATGTCTTGCATCGGATACTTTGAGTCGTCATTCGCTATGATAGAACAATTTAGTCACCAACAAAAACATTTTGTTATGTAAAATCCACTTAATGTGTTCTAGAAAAACATTTTGTGAACACACAAAGGTTTTATATTTTGAAGGGACCGAGTATAGACGATACTCAATCTGGTCGGTTACATTAACCTCTGATTCCGTGAGGATCAATGATTACAGTATGAATACTGCACCTGTGATCAGATAGATTCATTAAAAGAACCTTCTTGACAGGTTTTCCGGCACGTGACAAGCTAGTTCCTCTAATACCTAAGTATCAGATTCCCTAATGTTCGCCGTTCTCTAGACCAGATGTCCGAAGACTAACACACTATAAGTATTTCTACTAATAGAATGGTAAAGAGTGAGTCAGTACAGTTACTATCTGCTGACTATACCGTACAATTCCTTTTTCAGCGTTTTACTTCTTAATACAATTAAGTACCGTAGAAGGCCTGTGGCAAAAATGATTTGAAAAACATTCGATGTGCTTATAAAATTTGTTTGGGGCACAAACGAAAGTTTAAATCAGAATGCTTCTGATGATGTTTTGAAATATATCCCGAAAGATATGAAGTGCCTTGGGAAATCCAAACTTGTACAAGTACATTTATGGAAATCCACTTCACTAGTGGGCGCAGTCCGAAGACCAGGCATGAGCATTCATACGAATACCCTGGTGGTACAACATCTCTTTCCTCAGCATTCCATAAGATCACTTTCACGAACATGAAACAAAAGATTCTTTGTCATTTATCAAGATACGTGTGTATAACACAAACTTTTGGTACCTTGACATTTTTGATCATATTAACACTTATGCTCCCCCTACACATGTGCGTCGATAATCGAAAGATGTTTAGCACATGCATGGATAGGACTTTAATTTCTATACTATTTCTCCCATCCTTTTAATACCGACACCAGTGCATCCAGTAGCGTTCTAATCCTAAATGCTTAGACGTGCAATTCCACAGGTTGCTTCCCCTCAAACATTCGCTACCACGTAAACGTTCTCGCTCGAATTCTCTGAAATCCACTAGATCGCACGATGTCATTCGCCTACGTTAGATAGACTCAGGGCATTACACATTTAGTTGTATTTGTGAATGATATGTGTGAAAAAACATATCCGTTTTATATCAAAAATGGACCTAAAAAGACAAAATTGTGCTTTAAATGCTTGAATATTGCTTATTTTGTCTTTGTGATTGTGTAGGTACGGATATTGCAAAAATCTCAAGAAAACGGTCAAAACCGGACAATCATGGACACGGGAAAGGAAAAGAGAATACAAGAGCCGGGATAATGCTATCAAAGGTCAATAAAAGTCAAAACTTGGTCAACCAAAGTCAACCACTAAATGACAAAAAACCCAAATTTCCCAAATCAGTCCCTCAAAGAAAACCAAATTGCAAAAATAGTCCCTAAACCTTAACGGTGTTAACTCTTTAATTTATAAAGAGTTAACACCCGTTAACCTTTTTATAAAACCAAGCCTAAACCCAAGCCCAAAACCCTTTATAAGCCCCGAAGTCAAACAAAATTACCTGGGTAAAAAGAAAAAAAAAGTCAAACACCCCTTTTATAAAAGAAAATTACACGCGAAAATTTGTTACCACTGTTCACCGTCTTCTTCGATTTACCTTAAGCTTAAAACAAAGGGCAAATGCAAATTGACCACGTGGAGAGACAATTCAAGTGATTAAGACTGACATGGCAGAGTTACACATCACCAAACGCTCCCATTGGTGGAAACCCACATGGAGAATGCCACGCGGAGGAAGAAAACACACCAAGGGCTAGATTTTTGTACTAAAGTACGTACAAAAGAAGCACAAGAGGGTCAAATCACGGATTGCCACGCTGGCAATCCGTGTGATCACATTTTTGATCCAACGGTGGTAACAAGGCATCCAATGATTAGCAAGAATCAAGGGATAAGATGACAAGGGGCGTGTAACAACCTCCAGGACCTAGAAGCTTCCTCAGCGGCTATATATACAAGCAAGGACTCACTCACAAGATCTATCTAGGAGTAGCTTATAAATTAGCTTATTAAAATTAGCTTTTGTAATTTACATTTAAAATGTTTTAGCTTAATGTCTTCTTAAATGTAATTTCCTTTTCAAGAATTGTACTCAACTTTTTCATTAATAGAATTCGTATTTGCTTTTCTCAAATTCACCTAAAACTTTGTTTAATAAGCTTTTAATGTTACATAAGCTCCTAATAAGCTCATACAAGCTCTTTGAGTCTCTAAGCTCAAATTGAGCTATTAACAAGCTCTTAATCTACATAAACCAATAAAATCAGTTTAAATACCTATGCTTATGGACTATGGACTTATGGATGATAAGCTTAACATGGAAGAGCTTATGGGACCTTACTAGCTTATCCTTGTGATAAGCTAGAGCTGTTGAAAGCTCTCTTGAGCACTATTGCCTTTGTTTAGCTAAGGCTTTTGTAAGTTTCCTTTAATTTTCAAGTATCTTAGCTTTAATTTTGCATATGCTTATATTCTGCTTATAGTCTAGCTTATTTGTGCTTAATTCTGTCTATTTGTGCTTATTAAATATGTTTGAATATCTGTTTTTAAGTTTTATAGCATAGATCTTAGATTTCTTAGTTTTAATTCATAAAACTGTCAAAAACTCAAAAATATTAGCATAGTTCTTAGTTCTTTGTCTCTGGCTTATTTGCTTATTAATATAAGATCATTAGGTTTGTCATAAGCTATTTGTTATCTGGTATTAAAGTTTTGCTCATTAAAAAGCTTTTTCATAAGCCAAAATGATTTTAAGTCTAGTTAAAGGGGTGTTTGGCATAGCAGTATTAACCACAAGTTAATACTGCTAGTGGCCAATTGGTCTTAAGATTTTGATTTTAACTTCTCATTTAAGTCTTTTAGTGCTAGATTTATAAGCTAGGTTAGGTCAAATTAGTTTTTCATAAATTAGGATAATATTAGTTTAAATCTGTTAAGAGTAATTTGCATTTTTAGTTTCTAAAAGTTAATGCTTAATTTGTCCTTAGTTTTTGTCTTTAAGAGCATAGGATCAAGTTCATTTAGCCTGCACTTAGTTATTCCATGTTTTGGTTGTCAAATGCATCAGCAGTTTTAAATTGTAATTAGTCATTTTAAATCTAAATTTTTAGCTAGTTAAAATAACTTTTAGCTTTTCAAATTTCTTGCACAAGTAGATTATAAGATAGTTTAAGTGTGTTTGAACTTATCTTAGCTTATAAAGCTTATTAGGTTATCTGTTTTTAGCTTTTAAATAAGCATTTTGTCTTTTCATTTTCAAAATAAAACTCAGCATGATCTGAGCCTTAGGTCTGTTTTCAAAGTGCTTTTGTAATAAGCAATTGAGTTTCAAACCTTGTTTCAAAAGTTGATTTTGGAAGCTTATTAGTTGTAGTATAAGCTTGCATAAGCTATTTCCCCACAAGGATCCAAGAGCTTATTGAAAAATAAGCTCAAAGATCCCTGTAGGGACTGTTTGGGTCTCAGGTTTTGTCAAGTGCTTATTTCAGTTTTTATAGCTTATTTTCTTAAACTTTTGCTTAATTTGTTCTTAAATTAGCTTATTAGGTTAGTTTAAATTAGTTCTTAGCTTATTAAGTCAGCTTGTTGCTTAATTTAGTTTTTTTTTCATTAAAACCAAAAACACCAAGTCAGTAGCCTGTAGCTTTTTCCTAGTACTTTTTAGTTGCTTAATTAGATTTCAAAATGTGTTTTGCTTATTGATTTAAGTAGATTTTTAGCTGTACTTTAAGAAAGTGTTAAGCTCTTAGCTGTAAGGATCCATTTTAGTGCTTAAAATTAAACTCAAAACAGTCCCTAAGGCCTGTTTGGTTTAAAAGTCCCCAATAGCTTATTTTGATTTTCTAGCTTTTGGCCTATTCTTTTTGCTTATTTCTAGCTTAGTTTAGCTTATTATCTTAGTCATTAAGTAGCTTATAGCTTATTTGGTCTGTTTTTAGCTTATAACATAGACCGTATAAAGATGTTAGTTTAATGCAAGTAATTTTATGGTACTTTATACGACCTATAATTTAGATATGTTTGCATCTGACGATTTTGCGAGACGCATTATTTTGTGATACACTTGTCATTTGCTCACTCAAAAGGTGACATAGCCCCACGTTTTACATGATTTGTTTTATAAGTTTTGGGGTGAGAACATGCTTGTTTACAAATGCATTTACATGGTTGATTACAAATTGATTTATGCACTTCTTTACTTGTCATGCGATGAGATACAATACTTGGTTTACTTTTTGGACGTAAACACATACTTGACTTTTACTCGAATAATTACGGATTAGCTTAGGTTTCATGAACTGTAAATCACTTGGAGGGTGAGCGCGAATGTTATAAAATAGATCTATTCGGGTGTGACAGCCCTGTTCGGGTGATTAACTATCACTGGTCAAACGTACGTCGTTCGGGTGATTAACTATCACTGGGCAAACGAACGTCGTCCGGGTGGTTAGTTATCACTGGTCAAACGAACGTTATAAGAACTTAGAGTAATCGAAATCATTGTTTTATACACATATGAATCTTTACGTTACCTTGAATAAAGTGGTAATATATACTTGAAACATTTTGGGATATTGTGCTCATTACAATATATACTTGAAACATTTTGGGATATTGTGCTCATTACAACATATACTTGGAAACAATTTGGGATTATATATATTTTAAGGAAACCTATATACGTAGGTTTATGCGTTGCAAGTCTTGTATGGGCGAAACTTGGAACACAGTAAACCTATATATATAGTTTTTGGGATTTACAGTTATTTGTACAAAAACCTATGAACTCACCAACTTTAATGTTGACATTTTTAAGCATGTTTTTCTCAGGTAAATTAGATGCTTGGCTTATTTGATGTGCAATGGAGTCTAGACAATCCAAGATTTCTTTTCAAACGACACAGTTAGAGGTCGTTCTCTCATGACTTGAGCAATGGTATTATGAAGTAACGCTCCCGGAAACACATTCCGCTGCGACCCATTTTTGGGGGTGTTACACTATGAATTTACTAAGTCTTTGAAAAGTAATCCTTTTTGAATTCGACAAAAAGGGGGAGAAATTGAATGAAACTCATTAATAATCTTGAAACATATAATTTTATACTTAAGGTGTTATTATTTATCTTCATAATAAGGGTAGATTTGTTAATAAAAATATGTCTAAAACGTATTTATTATTTTTTGGACATCTCTTGCTTCGATATTAAAAAAATGTGAAAATGTTTACGATAAAAATAAAACTTTACAAAATTATTAATCGTAAAATCCATTTCTAAGATTAAGTCACTTAAGGTAGTACAAAAATATTAAGCATCGATTAGTGATCAGGAAAATATTTTTTCTTAACCATTACATTTTCACAAAAGTATTTTTACAAAAATAAATATACAAAAATATTTATTAATAAAAGAAAATGTTTTATTTAAATAATAAATTTGAATATGGTTTTCCCCTCAAAATAGAAGCTTATTATACCAGATACAACTTCCTCACAAATAAGACAAAAACATAGGTACGATAGTGGCGGCCCCATTATAGGCCTGGCGGCCCAGATATATTGGCCGACAGGACCAACCACCAGCTAGCCTGTCTGGGATCCTGTCTATAAATACTGCACTATTTCTAACAAAAAAACACACCTCTTTGCACGAATTTTTCTAGTCTTCTTTCTCTCTCTAAAAACCTTCTTTCTTTTAATAAATCTCTTGATCACTAACATTATTTTATCTTGTTTCAAGTGATCCAATCTCTTCTTCTCATCTCTCCTCTCCTCTCTATTAAGTGCAAGAGAAGACCATTCGTATTCGCCAAGAAACAAGTTGTTGTAGTCTAGTGACTTCTCCTTCTTTCTTCTAAATACCAAATCTCTATCTTGATTATCTTGTGTAGTTGTGTAAATCAGATAGTGTATAAATCCGATAATGTAGATCTCGTGATTGTGTATTACTTGTGAAGTGATAGATTGGTTCTAGCTAAGATTAGGACTCAACATTTAGCTTAGTGTCAGAAAATAACGTAAGCGACGTGTAAGCGGTTTTCTCCTCCTGAAGGGAGCTTGTTGACATAGTGAAATCCCGAGTAGGATACTCGGGGAGTGGAGTAGGGCGAAGAGGAGCTTCGTAGCCAAACCACTATAAGTGGTGTCTTGGTTTGATTGTTCCTTCTCTCATCTCTTTATATTGTTGTGATTGTTATTTATTGTTTGATTAGTTGTAGCTAGTAGATACGTACATTGTTGGTTCATATTGTTGGTTGGTTGAACATATACTCGGATCTAACAAATTTTAGAAGTAAAATTTTAAAACGCCAATTAACTTGTAAACTATTTAACCCCCCTTCTAGGTTCCACAACTATGGTTACCATATTCTTTTTTTTCTTTTTCTTTGTTTGAATCTATTAAATCTATGGCAACGATTATAGGAACAAACATACGATGAACATATTAATTACTTCAAACCTCGTTTACTAATCAACAGTTTACGGCAAGATTCGGTTATAAGACCAAGCGAACAATCAAACGGGATCCCTTCGGATCTCCAACTAACTAATAGTTAGTTGACAACCAGAGGATGATAATATATAGCGACTTGAACCTGGCTCTGATACCATGTAGAAATCAAAGAGGGAATGCTGAAAATATATTAATTAGATTCAATGAACAATGAAGATTACAAGATAATAAATAGAAGAAAAACTAAGCTAACTCTAGAAACTAAACGGGCCTAAACAAGTGGGCTAGGCCTATAAGCCTTATTAGCTAACATCACTCTGAAGTCTCTTTTCACTCGAAAATAGTTGGAAAAGGAGACTCAGTTAATTTTTAGAAAGATGATAGGCTTGGTTATTTCAATCTTGCTAGTATTTTTCCTTGTTTGTATACGCTCGAGATTAAAAAGGACTGTCCTTTAAGTGAGAGGCTCCTTCGCGTGGTTGTTTCTCAAGCTTGGCATTGAGATTAGAGGCGGGATTTAAGAAGTGGGCAAGAGGCAACTGAGTTTGATTAACAAATTGAGATGGTTCATGACGTGAAGCTTTCTAATCTTCCAAATTCATGGAGGTGGTCTCTTAAAAAGTCAGGTATATTTACAGTTAAATCTTTTTGTTCTCGAATCGAGAAGCAAATCTTTCAGTCTTCTAACCACTTCACTAGATGGTCAAAGTTGGTTCTAAAGAAGGTCAATATCATGGTGTGGAGAGCCGGTCGAGACAGGTTAACAACTAAAGTTAATCTCGACTCAAGAAACATCGATCTACATATAATCTTATGTCCTATGTGCGACTCTAATACAGAATATATGGAGCATTTAATGATGTCTTGTTCTTGGTCTAACGTAATATGGAATAAGGTTTTTCAGTGGTGGGGTTTCTGTTTTCCACAACATACATTTGTCGGTTATTAGTTTTTGTGCAAGAAGGTGCACACAGAGTTGTAAACGATTGGTAACCAGAAAGTAATCATTCAAGAAGTGAGTAGGAAAACAAAGATGGCACTGTATACACACACAAGATCATATGATGTATAGAATCAAGCGATGCTCGAATACTTTGCTTAGCATTTACAATGACCAAAAATAGATAATTAGGGTATATAAAACATACATAGATTCAAGATATATCATATCATAATAATGATTTATACAAAAAGACAAAACAAAGTTGTTTTATATTTGACTCAAATACAAAGCCGACATAAAAGTGCAGCTCTCGGGCTCGTGTGAGTCCCAAACTGAATAGATCTTTGCAGCCTATTAAGGATGATAGCCAAGATGTATAAATACAGTTTGACTATATAGAAACACTGACTATGAATACTATGTGTTAATGTGGAATCTTAACACAAGTACTAAGAAGAACAATGAAAAACTAAATAATATTTTATATTAATTTGCTTTGAGTGATTACAGATTACTAACTATGAGATATGTTTTGTATGAGATGTATTGAGATCGTCTATCTAACTATGCCAAGAGGGATCCTTTTATAGACCAAGGATAAACCCTAACAGGCTTACAAAACGTGTAAAAGATAATACATATCTTTTCCTAAAATATCTCATACATATCTCTTAAACGGTACTAACTAATTTCTACTATCGGTACTAACTAACTGATCAGTACTTAACATTTTGTACTGTCAGTACTAACTATAACTATCAGTACTAACTATTAATATTGTCGGTACTAAGTTAGGAAAACATAATTCCCAACAATCCTCCCTTAAACATGAATGTTGAACTCTTTTAACTTCATGTTTCTTTTATCTTCTTTAGCTCATAGAGGATGTATCCAAACACTTTAACATTTCTTGAGCTTTTAAACACTATCCATCTCCAGCAGCAACTTTGTCTTCTCAGCAACTCAGCAACATCTTTTCAGCAACAATCCAACTAAGTTGGCTTTGTAGTTTTTGGCAAACTACCAGCCATAAACGGATTTGATGTTCCTTTACCAGTAGCCGTTTGCTCTGGGATAGTTAACTCTTCATTTTAAAAACATGGTGAGTTAATTACCATACAGTTTTTGGTAAACTGTCAACCATCAACGGAATTGATTTGTCTTTACCAAATACCGTTTGCTTTTGGACTAGCCAATGCTTCATTGCCATAACATGGTGCATTGATAAACCATATAGTTTTTAGCAAACTATCAGCTATCAACAGATTTGATTAGTCTTTACCAAGAACTGTTTGATCTTGGACTAGCCAACTCTTCACCAATGAAGCAAGGTGAGTTGAAAACCCTACAATTTTTGGTAAATTGTCAACCATAAACGGATTTGAGAAGTCTTTACCACAAGCCGTTTGCTTATGGACTAGCCAGTTCTTATGCCTGTTAAGCATGGTGAACTGATGACCATTTGTTGTGTGGTGGTTAGCCAACACTCAAACCCTTCTCAATTCCATCAACCTCATTCTTCATCTATCTGTTGCTTAATAAATCTTATCAAATCAAGAGCAACAGAACTTTCTCTTTCAACTTCCAAACCAAGATCAAGCATCCTTTGCAACAAATCTTTTGATAGAGGATATCTTCTTTCAACCAACATATGAATAACTATCCCATCCTCAAATTCCAGTATGCAGACTCCACATGATTCATACAACCTCCATGTGACAATCTTCCAATCTTGTTGACCACTCCAAAAGTCACTTTACACATTCCCTTCTGTTGAGGATTCCATCAATTCAAATCCATCTAATGTAACTTCTAAGAACTGCTCCCTCATCAAGTCATACAAATGAAATAGATCTTGCCT
>BQNB010085726.1:17127-28390 GCA_026074375.1 Tanacetum coccineum
AAATTGCTATTACTATTACTATTTGATTGTGAATACTCAATCAACTCATGTGTTTACAATACTGTTCTATGTTCCTTTTATAGACTTAAGGAACCCCAAACGCGTTAAGAGATAATGCTTATCTTTTCCTAAATCAACGCTAATTGATAACTATTACTAAAATTACAAACAGACTTAACTGTCTGACCAAGCAGTATTAACTTTAATACTGCCAGACTTAAGTTAAAGCTGGCAGACTTAACTTGCTTTACCAGACTTAACTTCTATACTATCAGTACTAACTATTCAGCTATCAGTACTAACTATAACTAACAGACTTAACTTTAATACTAACAGTATTAAGTCTGTTTACAATATTTTCCTAACAATATTTGGCCACCAATACAGTTTCTTCAAGTCTTGGTACATCTTGTCCGATCCAGGATGAATCAAATACTTTGAATTATGTGACTCGTGCATAATCAAAGTTCTCAAGTCACCAAAACAAGGTATCCAACTTCTATTCTTCAAACATAACGTTCCATCGGCACGGGGCTCCAGCTTTTTAATCATACCACACAAATCTTTGGTTCCATAATTCTCTTAGTTTCTCGCCTCAACCTGAGCGTTTAAAATTTTCACGGGGAGGTTCAAACCAATCGTCATAACTAAGGCTCGAACTCGTAGTGGCTTAATCCGTTCCTTTCGGTTCAAGGCATCCGCCACCACGTTCGCCTTTCTCGAATGATAACAAATTACACAATCGTAGTCACTTAATAATTCCAACCATCTACGTTGTCTTATGTTTAAATCCTTCTGATCAAGAATATGTTGCAAGCTCTTATGATTAGTGAACATAACGCACTTCGTACCATACAAATAATGTCTCCACATTTTGAGAGCAAACACCACCGATCCCAGTTCTAAGTCATGTATAGTGTAATTCTTCTCTTGAATCTTGAGTTGACGTGATGTGTAGGCTATGACTTTCTTCCTTTACATCAAAACTGCGTCCAACCCCTTGTGAGAAGCATCACAGTAAACCACGACGTTTTCACTACCTTCGGGTTAAGCCAAGATCGATGCACTACACAATTTCTGCTTCAACAGTTGAAATGCAGCTTCTGCCTTTTCAGTCCAATCGAACTTCACGCTCTTCTGAGTCAACTTCGTCATAGGTTTGGCAATCTTTAAGAACCTTTCGATAAATCGTCAGTAATAGCCGGCAAGACCTAAGAATTGACGAATTTATGTCAGAGTCTTGGGAGATGCCTAATCCTTGATGGACTCAATCTTAGCTGGGTCCACATGAATGCCTTCACTATCAATCACGTGATCGAGAAATTGTACATTTGACAGCCAAAAATCGCATTTCAAAAACTTGGCATACAATTCTTCCTTCTTAAGCAACTTTAAAACTAACTTAAGATGTTCTGCATGCTTTTCCTTGCTCTTAGAGTAGATTAAAATGTCATCAATAAAAATGATCATGAATTTATCTAAGTATGGTTTGCACACCCAATTCATCAAGTGCATGAATACTGCCGGTGAGTTTGTCAATCCAAAAGGCATTACTTAGAACTCGTAGTGGCCATAGCGAGTCCTAAACGCCATCTTTGGAATGTCCTCATCACGAACTTTGAGTTGGTGATAACCATACCTCAATTCAATCTTTGAGTAAACACTTGATCCTTGCAACTGATCAAATAAGTCGTCGATTCTCAGAAGTGGATATCGATTCTTCACAATCAGCTTGTTTTGTTCATGGTAGTCAATAGACATCTGAAATGATCCATCCTTCTTTTTTACGAACAAGATAGGGAATCCCCAGGGTGAGGAACTAGGTCTTATAAATCCTTTGTCAGAAAGTTCTTGTAGTTGAGTAAACAGTTCTTGCAGTTCCGACGGTGCTAATCTATACGAGGCTCATGCCACAGGAGCAGCACCAGGGACCAAGACAATTTGGAATCTAACTTGTCGCGTTGGTGGCAATCCAGGCAAGTCTTTCGGAAAGGCCTCCTAAAAGTCTCGTACAGTCGGCACATCCTCAAGTTGCTTTTCTTCTGACATGTCTTCGGTTTCATTTTTCGTAACTTGTGCCAAAAAAATTGGGCAACCTTTCTTAATATATTTCTGAGTTTTATTGCACGATATAATGCTCAACTTTGACTTCTTTCTTTTGCCACTTCTATCACCTTGGACAATCAAGACTTCATCTTCATAGGGAATCAGCACAATCTTCTCATCACAAACGATCACCGCATGATGGTTCGCTAACCAATCCATGCCGATGATGACGTCAAAACTACCAAGTTCTACTGGCATTAGGTCAATATTGAATGGATTGCCTAACAATCCTAACGCACAGCCTCTAAGCACGGTATTAGTTTTAGAAACTCCCTCGTCGGCTAATTCGACAACATAGCTAACGTCTAAAGTAGAGGGGATGACATCAAGTAAAGCACTAAAGGTAGTTGACATAAAACTTCTATCGGCACCCGAATCTAATAACATAGAAGCATAACGATTGTTGAGAAGAAACGTACCCGTGATGATGTTGGAATCGGGGTTAGAGTCTCCTCTACCTAGCACATATGCTTTTCCTCTTCCTTCACTAATCCTACTCTTGTTTCCAGTTTTGTTTCCACGATTCTGATCTTTCAGCTTTGGGCAATGACTCTTGTAGTGTCCTTGCCTTTCACACTCGAAACAAGTTAAAACTCTCTGATTCACTACTTGACCCCTCGAGTAGAAGTAGTAGAAATCGTGGCCTTACATTCCCTTGTCAAATGCCTGACCTTGTTGCACTTCCCACATCTCACAGTGCATGGCCCTTCGTGATGAAACTTACACTTGTTGCAGAGAGGTAAGGGTCCATTATACACTCTTCTTTCATTGTTTCCAGTCGTATAGGCTCTTACTACATTCTAACCTCCAACATTCTGTCTTTTGAATGGTGGTTGCTGCCCACGGTTGTCTCTCTAATTGACTTCCAACCTTCTCTTGTTCTTAGTATTTTTTAGGACGTAACCCTTTAGCTTTTGATCCATTAAGTTGTTAGCAATATGGACAACATCTTGGAGTCTCGTAGGTTCTGCAGCAATCACATTTCCCTAGATATTATTCGGGAGACCTCCAATAAACTTCTCAACTTGATCCTCCTCTTCGGGAACCTTCTTGGTGCAAAACATGGTAAGCACTTGGAATCTTTGAGTATAAGCAGCCAAATCGTTGTTCTTCACGGTCAAATTCTACAGCTTAGATTCCATCTTCTGAATTTTAGTTCTTGGGCAGTACACTTGAGCCGTTATCTTCATAAGCTCTCTCCATGACATGGAAAATGCAGCATCAGTTCCAATGGTCCTCTTGTATGAGTTCCACCAAGTTAGTGCATTGTTTAGCAGGGTGCAAGTAGCATACTTGACTTGGTATTTCTTTGGGAAATTGCTGATATGGAATATTGTTCCTATCTTCTTAAACCACCTTATCAACCCGATAACTCCTTCAGTTTTTTTGAAGTTGAGTGGTTGACATTTCATGAAATCTTGGTAAGTGCACTCACAAACAACAGGCCTAACACCTTTAGCATTCTCGTTGTGATTTCCATTTCCATTCCCTCCTCTATTTTTGTTTCCATTTCCTCTACCGTTTCCGTTGTTACCATCTTCTCCATTTTGGCTTTGACTTTCAACAACCAAGCTAGCCGCACAGTTTGCCTCATAAAGTAGCCAACGCCTCAGCCACTCGTTGGTTAACGAGTTCCTCAATTGCTTTCGGGGTCATACCAAAGTGAGTGATAGTCATGATCTAATCATAAGACATAGCACATGGTGAGATTCGATACGAGATATAGGTACTATTCACAATAAATAAGATTTATAAGAAAAAAATACAACATAACATGTTTTGCCATAACAAATAAATAACAATAAAGACAAACACGCAAGAGAATCAATATAAGCTTTTAATATCATAACAAAGCTTCATAGTTGGTTACAATCAACCCATAGCGGGGTACTTGATTTAAAATATTTCTACTACTAACATCTAGACCTAACCATCAGTCTAATGTCCTACATAACCATGATACTACCAAACTAAGGACGGAATCCCAAACGCCTCTCAACAAACGACTCCATCCTCTTAAGTCTCCTCCGAGCATAATCATGATCCCTACGAATCTGACGAAACTCCTCTTGAGAAAGTGCCATGTGACGACGAAGATTGTCAACTTGATCTCTCTCGATACACAACAAAGCTCGAACCCTTAGGTTCTCCCGTCCTAAACTCCTAATCCTATCAGTCAAATCAGCTCTCTCCTCGCTAGCCATCAGCTGACCAGCCTCCAACTGTCTCTAAGCAGTCTCAAACTCAGTAATCCTATCAAGAGGAACCTTAAACATGTAGCGAGCTATATCATAAATAGTACCCTCAAGATCAGGAACATCTCTTCCAGTGGACTCAGAAATACCACCAGTAACCTATGGATCTACAGCGATCTCCATCGTGCCTCCTACACTGGCCTCTGCCTCAAACTCCTCCTCTTCCTCCATAATATCACTAGTAGAAACCTCAACTCCCATACTTATACCATCCTTAGTATGAGCTCCAACTCCATCACCAATACCCAAATCTGCAACAGCCTCTGCATCAGCAGTACCAATCTCCATATGCTCCTCTCTGCTAGCCTCAGGTGAGTATGAATCTCTGAACCTGTTACGAGGTGGTAAAAGATCAGCTATAGTAGGGATATCAATCTCGAAACATGAGTAGATGACGATACTAAAGTAGTAGGGGATTTGCATCTCTTACGAGATGGTCCAGCAGAAGGTGAAGATGAATCAATTGACCTCTCAGAAGATGAATCTAGGGATGACTCTGATGTCATCTGTGGGTAAGGAGTAGACAATGATGCAGACCTCCAACGCATAAAAGCCTCACTACATCATGAAGTCATAACCGAGGGATAAACCAACCTAGGTGATGCAACTCTAATCGATGGTCCTGAATGAGACTGACCTGATGCATCGCATCCTGAAGAATGAACGGATGATGAGTCTGATAATGAATCTGAAGATGAACCTGAAGAAATATCTGATGAAGAATCCGAAGATGAACTAGAAGAAGATGAGTCTGAAGTAGAGTCTAGCAAAGAATGACGATCTGATAAACGATGAGATATACGTCTCCATGCAAGTCTACGAGCAGGAAAAGGTCCAACTCTATTCCTCGCAGTCAACAACTTACGCGGCCCATTAGGATGGGTGCGGTAAGGTCGACCGAAAGGGATAGCCTTACCGGGTCGGACAAGAATCGCTGGCCGTCGACGAATCTCGAGTGGGGTAAACAACAGGAGCAAGGAGAAACTCAGATGATGGTGCAAGAGTGTCGTGAGGTGATGATCTCGGCGGTGAGGACGGCCTAGATGTGACCCTGTCCCTTCACCTCAATACCATAACATCATGATTGGTAAGAGACTCATGCCTCTTGGGTCTCTGCTCAGCAGGCTCGGACTCACTGTCTGCCTCCGAGTCATCAGAACATAAGAAGGGTGAAACCAATGGTAACTCTAGTGCTAGAGGTAAGGAATCCTCTGATGGATCAGAATCAGAAGAAGATGAATAATCCACCAAATCAAGCACTCTGGTAGGTGAGATCACAAAACTGCTCCCACCTCCGGTGCAACTAAAGGATCAGCATGTACAATGGGAACCTCAGCAGGAACCACAAGGATAACAGGGATACTGGTAGGAATAGTGCCAAAGAGAATCACTCATGGGACATGAGAACCCACACACTCCTCAGTTGAATCCAACAAAATAGGAATAACAGGGGCTTCCATAACCTGCACAAGCAAAAGTTTATATAAATCTCTTCATATGAAACCATGCTAAGTGCATGCAATACCGAGAAGTAAGTATGATGCAAAATATGATATGGCAAAATGATGTATAAAGTAATTATGGCAATATGATATATAATTTGCACTTATTATTATTAGATATATATATATATATATATATATACACACACATACATACATATAATATGCTATTATTATTAGATATATATATGCAGGTAAGAACACATAGGATCACATATTGTTTATAGACCAGACCTAGTATAAGCTACCTGGTTCACTATAACCTTGACTCTGGATACCAATTTGTCACACCCCCAAACGGGGCCTGGACGAAAACACGTATTCGGGGGCGTGACGTCATAATATACATCGTACAAGATCAAGTAAACGACCACTATATGGATGTTTGATAAAACATAACTCATTTCTTTGATTAAAAATGAAATAAGTCTTACAATATTCTTAACATGAATGAAATAGTTTTAGCGGAAGCTTAAGACAAATGCATCGGAACCATAACATGTTTTTAAGACAACGAGTATTTAAGATAAACATTCTTGAAAGACACTCAGCAATGCATGCAACATCAATTTGCACCTCAAGATCAATCCAGCTAAGCAGCTGAGAAAACATGCTTAAAACAGTCAACATAAAGTTGGTGAATTCATAGGTTTGAATTTAGTATTAAGAGTGGACCACAAGTTCACAGCACGCATGTGACAGTTATAACAGATACAACTTCACATAAAAAGTATATGCTGTTGCGCTAAGCTCATGACACCGAAGCTCAATTTAAAGTAGCATATTATATGCCAAACAAGAAAATAACTGCCCTAGAGGTATCGGACAAAGATCACCTAGTGAAATCTGACATGGTATATATTCGTTTGTTCGTGTCTCCCGAATCTAGTAAGCGCTACTTACCCGGATAGGGATAATTAGTCCCAATAGATCTATTTAAAACATTCGCGCTTACTTAACCAGTATGGTCGGTTGATAGTTCGGGCATTAGTGGTTTATTCGCAACTTAGGCAACACGTAATCAGGAAAAGGTAACGTAAAGTAACTGTGTCCATAGTTTAAAAACAATCAATGTCTCTCACCCCAAAGTAGTAAAGTAAAAATAGTAAAACGTTAGGCTATGAACTCACCGTGAGTTAGTCTAGTGAAGTAGTGAGAAACTAGGAGAATAATCACACGGTAACGAACGACGGTACACGAACACGACCTAAGAATTATAGATGTCGGTTTAGAATTGGAATGATAGAGAAATACAGATAATGCATAAGTGTTTACTAAAATACTTCCGTTTAAGTGTCTTTCTAAATAAAACGTTTGTGATCGTATCGTGGTTGTAACGTTTGACTAATAAGGTATATAGTAATACTTAGTATATAATACTATGTAGTAACATTCGAGAAAATATATATACATTTATTGTTCGTTGTTCGGCTTCTTACCCATTCCCTTATAAGTTGTTCAAAATGTTCTTACGTAAATGTTTTTCTAATTATTTCCTAAGTGTTAAGATTTTATAAAAATTTTGGCATAACCCGTTCGTGTTTACACGTTTTCCAAAGTCATAGACTTTATTACATACCACTCTCAAATCACTTTTAATTCACATTTCGCAATTAAATCTATATACTATCAAACCCCTTTTACAAACTAGTCTAAAAAGTCCCTTGGGTCCTTATTGGGCTTTTAGGTTCAATAAGCCTAGTTAGATTATTCGTAACGTTTAACGTTCAAAATAAGTAAATGTTTAGTATCTAAACTCGTACAATATCAAATAAGCTATACTTAAGCTTATCCAATAAGCTACATCATGGGTTTCATGCCATGGTGTATTGTCTCATATTGGGCCGTGGCCCGATAAGTAAAATATCAAGATTTAAACTTATCTAATTGGTCTGATAAGCAAATCTTTAACATATAAACACAAGACTTACTAATAAGCTATTAATAAGCTTCCAATAAGCCAAGTCTACACCTAATAAGCCAACCGTGGGATAATAAGCCATAGTTTGGGCTTTTTGTTGGGCCAAAGTCTTATTTAATCATCTTGGGCCCATTAGTTAAGCCCGATAAGCTAAATAAGCATCGAATAAGCTCTTGGTTCATCAATAAGCTATCATAAGCTCTTAATAAGCCAAGAAAAAATAAGCCGAGCCATAGAGCTTATTGATTAAGCCTGTGGCTTTGGGATTTTGGTGTGGGATGTGGCTAAAGCCCATTAAGCCTTATTTGGGCTTATTTGTTAAGCCAAATAAGCTAGATGCTTTTTCCTTTTAAAATAAGCTAGAAATAAGCCAACAATATATAAGTCGAATCAAAATAAGCCAAACAAACATTTCCTTTTTCTTCTTCCTTTGGGTCGAACACTATTACAAGCCCAATGGTGATACTTTCCTCATTTGCAGAAACATATCACCCCTTCCCATGGTGATACTTTCAACATAACCTTATCTCTAACTTAAAATTCCAATAACTTACGTCTCCTATCAGCGTAGCTCTTTTGTCTATCACGTGCCGCTTGAATACGTTTCTTGATTTGGATGATCTTTTCCGTAGTTTCATGAATAATCTCTGGGCCAGTAAGCTAAGCATCCCCAACCTCAGCCTAATAGACAGGCGATCGACATTTTCAGCCGTATAATGCTTTAAATGGAGCAGCTTTGATACTCGTATAGTAGCTGTTGTTGTACGAGAATTCCACTAATAGTAGGCGTCTATCCCATCCTTTCCTGAAATCAATCACACATGCACGTAGCATGTCCTCCAATGTTTGGATAGTTCTCTCACTTTGACCACGCGTCTGTGGATGATAAGTTGTACTTATATCTAATTGAGTACCTAGAGCTTTCTGAAGAGACTGTCAAAATTAAGATGTGAACATGTCGTCACGATCGAAGATGATCAAAACTGGCACTCCATGCCTCGAGGCTACTTCTTTTAAGTATTGTCTCGTCAATTTCTCCATCGAGTCATCATCCTTCATTGGTAAGAAATGAGCAGATTTGGTGAGGCGGTCGACAATTACCCAAATTGTGCCTTGTCCAGTCGATGTCTTTGGTAATTTAGTTACGAAATCCATTGTAATGTTTTCCCACTTCCATACTGGGATCATAGGTTAACCTAACAAACCAGATGGTTTTTGGCATTCGGCCTTGACTTTGGCATAGGTCAGACACTTACTGACGTAGGTGGCAATCTCAGCTTTCATATTTGGCCACCAATACAGTTTCTTCAAGTCTTGGTACATCTTGTCCGATCCACGATGAATCGAATACTTTGACTTATGCGACTCGTGCATAATCAAAGTTCTCAAGTCACCAAAACAGGGTATCCAACTTCTATTCTTTAAACACAATGTTCCATCAGCACGGGGCTCCAGCTTCTTAATCATACCACACAAATCTTCTGTTCCATAATTCTCTTCCTTTCTTGCCTCAACCTGAGCGTTTAAAATTTACACGAGAAGGTTCAGACCAATCATCATAACCAAATCTTGAACTCATAGCGGTCTAATACGCTCCTTTCGGCTTAAAGCATTCGCCACCACATTCGCCTTTCCCGGATGATAATTAGACTCACTTAACAATTCTAACCATCTACGTTGTCTCATGTTCAACTCCTTCTGATCAATAATATGTTGCAAGCTTTTATGATCAGTGAACACAACATACTTTATACAGTACAAATAATGTCTCTACAATTTGAGAGCAAACACCACCGATCCAAGTTCTAAGTCATATGTAGTGTAATTCTTCTCGTGAATCTTGAGTTGGCGTGATGCGTAGGCTATGACTTTCTCCTTTTTCATTAGAACTGCGCCTAATCCTTTATGTGAAGCATCACAGTAAACCACAAAGTTTTCACTACCTTTGGGTAAAGCCAAGATCAGTGCACTACATAATTTCTGTTTCAACAGTTAAAATGCAGCTTCTGCCTTTTCAGTCCAATCAAACTTCATGCTCTTCTGAGTCAACTTCATCATAGGCTTAGTAATCCTCGAGAAACCTTAGATAAATCGTCAGTAATAGCCGGCAAGGCCTAAAAATTGACGAATTTCTATCGAAGTCTTGGGTGATGCCCAATCCTTGATGAAATCAATCTTAGCTGGGTCCACGTGAATGCCTTCACTATCAATCACGTGACCAAGAAATTGTACCTTTGCCAGCCAAAAATTGCATTTCGAAAACTTGGCTTACATTTCTTCCTTCTTAAGCAACTCTAAAATTAACTTAAGATATTCTGCATGCTCTTCCTTGATCTTGGAGTAGATCAAGATGTCATCAATAAAAACGATCATGAATTTATCTAAGTATGGTTTTCACACCTGATTCATCAAGTCCATAAATACTGTCGATGCGTTTGTCAATCCAAAAGACATTACATGGAACTTGTAGTGGCCATAGCGAGTCCTAAACGCCGTCTTTGGAATGTCCTCGTCATGAACTCTAAGTTGGTGATAACCAAACCTTAAGTCGATCTTCGAGTAAACACTTGATCCTTGCAATTGATCAAATAAGTCGTCGATTCTCAAAAGCGGATAACAATTCTTCACATTCACCTTGTTTAGTTTGCGGTAGTTGATACACATTCGAAAAGACCCATCTTTCTTTTTGACGAACAAGACTGGGGCTCCCTAGGGTGAGGAACTTGGTCTTATAAATCCTTTGTCAGAAAGTTTTTGCAGTTAAGTAGATAGTTCTTGCAGTTCCGACAGTGCTAATATATACGGGGCTCGTACCACAGGTGCATCACCAGGGACCAAGTTAATTTGGAATTCAACTTATTACGTTGGTGGTAATCCAGGAAAGTCTTCTGGAAAGACCTCCGGAAAGTCTTGTACAGTCGGCACATCCTCAAGTCGCTTCTCCTTCGACTTGTCTTCATTTTCCTTTTTTGTAACTTGTGCCAGAAAAATTGGACAACCTTTCTTAATATATTTATGAGTTTTAGTGCACGGTATAATGCTCAAATTCGACTCCTTAACTTTGCAACTTCTATCACTTTGAACTATCAAAACTTCATCCCCATAGGGAATCCGCACAATTTTCTCATCACAAACGATCACCGCATGATGGTTCGCTAACCAATCCATGCCGATGATGACTTCAAAACTACCAAGTTCTACTGGCATTAGGTCAATATTGAATGGATGATCTAACAATCCTAACGTACAGCCTCTAAGCATGGAATTGGTGACAACCGTAATTTGAGCAGGATAGTTTATACCTTTAGAAATGACTAAGTGTTCATTTTGTATGTTTTTTACGTGCTATGTGTTCTATATGTATGTTGAAGTGGTTTACATATGTGCATGATGTCATTTTAGAAGGTAAATGATTATCTTATTTTGCATGCATATGAGTTTGGTGTTAAGTATTCCATTTGTTTGCGTGTGGTGATAAT
>BQNB010085727.1:0-28389 GCA_026074375.1 Tanacetum coccineum
AGGACAAACGAAATTTAAATTTGAAAACTTACAAGAAAATCTTCAAAAATGTAGATTTCGACATGAACCGAACAACCCAAACGTTATTTAAATGAATACTCAAATACTCGTATCAACCCGGAATATCACATTCTCGATCAAAGTTGGAAAATTTATGTGTTTTTGTTGGTGGCTTAGGTCGGACGCACAAGCACACACACTTGTGTATGTGTATATTTTTTTTTGAAATGAAATGGAATGAATGGAAACTTTCTAGTGAATGGAATATAAGTGTACAATGGTTATACAAAGGAGCTAAAATCATGCCTCCTTGTCCCTCCCTTGTTTTGAACCATGTATGGCATCCTAGGGGTGTCGGGTTCTTCGTTTCGTGTTGGGATCACTTAAAAGCTCATAAAACTCAACCGTAAAATTTACCCCAAAGTTAATTAGCATTTTTATTCACCTTAAAAATATTTTTCCATTAATCTAGAGTATTTACACGACATATTTACACTTTATACCATTCAAACTCATTTGGACATTAACGGACGTGTCGGACTCATTTTTTAGCATTTCTCAAAATTCACGGGTCAAACCACCCGGAATACAAATAACACAATAATACCTTCCAAAAGGAATTATTAATCTCAATAAACCATAATTCACCATAATTCTCATAAAAATCATTACCGGCAACACGATACAAAATCTAAATAAATTGACAACAGTCAAAAGACTATAAATGAAATATTCAAAACACAAAAAGGGTAAAGGTTACATTCTACCCCCCTTAAAAGAATTTAGTCCCCGAAATTCAACTATTAACATCACTAAACAAATGCAGGTACTTTAATTTCATTTGATCTTCACGTTCCCACGTGAATTCAGGGCCACGTTTGAATTTCACTGAACCTTGACCTATGAAATCCTACTAACGCTTCAACTTCTATGAACTCTCTTTTCCAAAAATTTCACTAGCTCATCCATAAAAATTAACTTAGCATCACTCGAATCTCATAACCAAAGGCACTTTCAATCAATGTTGGACCAGCGCAAACACTTCTAAGGAATCACGCGTGAAACGTGTCATGAACACCATTCAATTCCTCAGGCAAATCTAACCGATAGGCCACAGGGCCTACTTTCTCAACAATCTCAAATGGTCTATAAAACCTAGGTGCTAACTTCCCCCTATCCTTCCAAGCGTATCACACAACCTTTCCAAGAGTCAACAAAGTTTAAGGTTTAGTGGGTAAGGATTAGGTTAACTTTGAGCAAGACATAGTCACTACACTAAACTCTAAGAGGCTTCCTCTCTTATCAGTATACACTTTTTTAACGATCACACGCATACCCTAAGTCATTCATAATCTGCGAGATCTTCCTTAGTAGGTCCCTTGCACTAACTCATGCCCTAACACAACTGACCTTTCTCCAACCTTCAGCCCACATATTGGCTAACGACACCTTTCTACCAACAATGCCTCAAACGAGCACATCTCACACTATAATTATAAACTATTGTTATAAACGAAAACTCAACCACGAAAGATGAACATCCAAACTTCCCTCCTACGTCTAGACAGCAACCTCTAAGCATGTCTTCCAAAGTCTAAATAGTACGCTCACTCTGACCATCGGTCTGAGGGTGATAAGCCGTACTCATATCTAAACGAGTCCCTAATGCCTCTTGCATTGACTGCCAAAACCATCGATGATGAAATTAATATCACGATCCGATAATAATCTAGATCGCACCATGTCTACAACTAACTCATGTCGAAATACACTCTAGCCTACCTTTTCCATCTTGATAATCCTCACGCACAGAAGAACATGACAGACTTGTCAATATCGGGTCCACAACGACCCAGATTGTGTCCATGCCCACTACTAACCTAGGAAACATTAGTCATAAAATCCATAGCTATCCCTTCTATTTCCATACGGATCTCAGGTTTTGCTGGAGCAGGACAGCTGGCCTTTGATGCCATCCTTCACCTTCAACAAGTCAAACACTTACTAACATATTCAGACATAGCCTTTTTGCCATTCCAGGCCAACAATAACCTATCTCTCAATCAATAATACATCTATCAGCTCCTGGGTGTACAGAAGTACTTCGACTTATGGGCTTCATCCATTATCAGGGTTCTCACCTCGCCCTTCAAAGTACCCATATTCGATCCAGGTAGTATAAAGTTCCATCACTTCTCTATTCTATCATCTCATCTAAACCTTTCTGCAATACTGTAAACTCATCCACAGCCTCCTTCTGAGCCGCCAGTATCTTTCTTGATACTCGACTGAAGGATCATATTCATAGCTCTAACTCTTTTAGGCTTTACTCTTTCCTTCCTACTTAGGGCATCAACCACCACATTGGCCTTACCTACCAGGATTGTCTAATTACCTCGCCGAGAACAAAAACACTATCGAAGCATCATGGTACATCACAACAAATGGTGTCAACAGATATAGAATAACTAAATGAAAATAATAAACTAAGGAACACAATGTGTCATGATAAATATCTAACACAAAATAAAGGTATCTTGAGCATTAAGATAACCAAAGTCATACAACAAGGAAACATATCCACAATCTAAACATCCAATATCAATCAAAGTACATCAATTCAAAAAGACACAAATAAAATCTCTAGAATTGACTCACGTAATGTCAAGCAACTGCCTGGTCACACTAAGCAACTTCCTAACATCCTTATCCCACAAGAAGATTACCTTAAAATGATGCATAAAACGTCAACACAAAGGAGGTGATAGTCATAGGTATATAGACACGACAATCAAAGCTAATAAACCATTACTGATATTAAAGAAAGACATGGCAGGACAATTACTGTACTATCATACAAGCTAAAATGCAAATGTAACCATAACGAGCATGGGAACGGAACGTGTCCCTCGTTCCAACAAGTATCAACACTTGGGTAGGAACTTACCACACCCGTCTATTAACATCACTATCACATTGGTAGAAAGTTACCACTCGATCCCGATATAAACAATGGGGGGGGGGGGATAAAAACAACAAATGGGTAGGAACGTTACCCCCGATCCAAATACACATAAGCATTTAGCACGTAACATAGAATAGCCAAGTAAAGTCCATACACTTTCAAACTAAAGACACATAATCACAGTAATTTAAAACATTTCAAATCCATTTGCATTATTTCCACCCTAATAAATCATAAGAAAGTAGGGGCTATGAAACTCACCTGGATACTCAACCGCAGCTTCCAAATCTCTACACGCAACTATACAAATATATAAACACGGTTACACGCGACCAAGCTAAAAGCTCAAGTCCATGTAACACACATATGATGGATGTATAAGGGTTTAGTTAACCATCATGGGTCACCCCAACACCATGCCCAACCTTAACCATCTTATTAACACTTTACACTAGCTACTTACAATTAACTCAGAATTGCAGAATTTTAGTGTCTCTTTACGTACCCAAAACCCTTACTTAATGACATTTATAAATTATACCAAAAATCATCTATTTTATTTTATGTGTTCTCTAACTACCATTGGATTCCCAAAATCCATTTACATGCACAAGTACTCCTAAGAAAATCAAAGTTCATAAAAGATAAAACAAGCTAGTGAGAGTCCATAAGCCCATCCAGAACTGGCTTATCATCCATAAATTAAGCTGTGGTATATTTGAGAGTGATATTTGTGATTTTCTCTTAACTACTTAACTTTTTATTTTTACTTAATGAAAACAGCTTATAAGTAAGCTGTGGTGAGAGCTTTTTGAACACAAAACAATATGATTAAGAAACTTAGCACTTGGAATTGTAAATTGACTTAAACTCAAATTGCATTAAAACTTGAAAGTGTTACAAAGCTGAAAGTAAAAAAGCTGTAAATGACTTAAAAATTAAGCTAGGATTAAAAACTGAAAATTAATTAAAAACTAAAACTAAGCTAGATGCCTCAAAGGCTTACAAAAGGCTCTTATATATAGCCGAAGTCTTGGACTTGCAGCTTGTGCTTCTTTTGTGAGAGCAAAAACAAGTGTGCTTGTTGTGTGAGGCAAGTCTAAAGCAAATCCCAGCCTTTAATTTCTTTTGTGCTTCTTTGGAATCAATCTCAGCCATCGAAAACCTTGGGAATGGTGAGGGATTGCCAACATGGCACTTATACAACTGGGGGGTTTGGTAGTAGGGTGGATGAAATGATTTTGGCTAGGGTGTTGAGTGGTTTTGCAGGGAAGAAGGTATGGGACGACATCCAAGTTGTTCCTGGGTTTTGTTGGGCGGGAAAGAGGGCTTTTGGGTAAGTAGGCAGTTTTGTCCCCTCAAGTTGTATAACTTGAATGCAATCTTTGACCGGTTTGCAATTTTGACCCTTCCCTTTTAATTCTTGTAATACAACTTGAGGTTTTGGCAGTTTTAGTCCCTCAAGTTGTATTTTCTTCACTTGGATTACCTTCGACTTTGTCCTTTCCATTCCGTGCTTGGTTTTGCTTGCTTTTGGCTTTCTTTTTATTCCTTTTCTTGAATATCCGTTTCCTGCACAATACAAATGCAAACATACAAATACAATGTATTTTTGGTATGTTTTTAGTCATTTAAGTCCGTTTTAAATGGAAAATGGTATGTGTAATTAAGCACATACCAAAATCCCCCATACTAAGGTATTGCCGTGTCCTCACGCAATGTTATGAAGTAAACACTCAAGAAAACTAAGAATCTCTAACCCCCCTCGACTAATAACCTCGAAAAGTAGCTAAGTGTTCGTCAAGGGGAACTAAAGAATCAATAGCTTCGGCAAGTCCCCGGTTTTCTATCAAATCTTTAATATAAACTAACTATCCTAATATTTTTGGATTTTCTCTTTTCTTTTCTTATCTAACATGGCTCGACTTCTTTTTTTTATAAACACGGGATTTAGATGAGAAGCGTCTCTATATGGATAATCTAACGGATGTCCTGGACGGATAAATTTCATGTCCCCTATTTTTCATTAGATCCAAACCAAGCAATTAAACAAGATCATTTGTCAATATAAGTCTAAATGTTAAGCACTCATACTTATGACTTGTGAACTTTTAAACTCCCAACATGGATATATGATTTAAATGTGTGTACTCATTTCAACTCAACCATAGATCAACTTATTTTCATAGTCGTAATTCAAGATGAATCAAGACTCAAAGCAACAACTTATTAGGACCTTGTAACTTGGACTCGCTGAAGCTTACTCCTTAAAACATATCTATATATAATATAAATACAACAAAGGATCAGAATCCGCGAGACCAATGAAACCGGAAGCAGTATAGGGTGTTCCCGGGTCGTTATGTCCCAACGAGGCTGGAGATGGAAAATCGCAAGACGATTGATGATTGGTGTTTGAATGTGACAAGGAATGATTGGGCACTAAAACTGATAAGCAAATGCACATAAAAATAAGCAAAGAAAATAAGCTGGAACAAGAATAAAAGCAAGGAATGGCAAAAACACTTAAAACTTTAAACTAAGACATAAGTAAGCTCAAATAAGCTTAAGACAAATCAAATAAGCTAAACTAACTCTAAATAAGCAAATTCAAAAAGCAATTAAGCTAAATTAAGCAAGTTAAACTCAACAGTACTAACAGCAGTACTAACAGTATTAACTACCAGTACTAACTTAGAGTTAGTACTGCTAGGCTTAAGTTAGTACTGTTAGCTTAAGGTTAGTACTGCTAGCCTTAACAAAACACAATTAAACAAGAAAAAAGCAAATAAGCTAAAACAGATATTTAACTAACCCTAATAAGCACTTAGTAATAAGAATAAGCAACTAGAATAAACTATAATGACAAATAAGCTAAAAAGCTACAAACTGATACATTATTGAAAATACTTTGAAAAGGAAAATAAACTTAAATAAGCTTACTCCTAAAAACAGTAAAGGAAAATGGTTTAATCTACTCTAAAAAGCTAAGGAAAACTTAAATAAGCAGAAATAATAAGCTGATAAGCTAAAATGAACTACCAGTACTAACAGTTTTAACTATCAGTACTAACTTGGAGTTAGTACTGCTAGTGTTAAGTTAGTACTGCTACCTTTGAAATCCAAGAAAATGAACAAGCAGTACTAACTTGGAGTTAGTACTGCTTGATTCAAACAGCCCTTAAAAATCATTTTTCTTTCAAACTAATTAAAAACAGATTATCTATTAACAAAATAAGTCACTTATGAGAAATTTTAATTAAGAATAAGCACTTAAATAAGCTGAAATGGCCTAGCAGTATTAACTCAAAACTAACAGTTTTAACAAATGAACTAACAGTTTTAACTAAGAAAGTGATACAAACTATTTTTCAACTAACAATTAAGCAAAATAAGCACTAAGCATACTGATAAAGCACAAATAAGTAAACATAAGTAACAAATAAGCCAAATAAGCAGTTTCTATAGCAATAACGAAAGACAAGAAAACAGAGAAACTTCACAAACCACCCTTGCTCAAACAGGGTCAAACAAAGAATCTACAAGCTCTAGCTTGTATAAAACAAGCTAGTGAGAGTCCATAAAAAACAAAAAAATAGAATAAAGAGGATGCAAGCAAGTGTTTATCAGCTGATCATCATTATAAATCAGCTCTTATGTCGTATTTTGGCAGTATTTCTGCCTTGTCCAGCTGGCGATGATTCTGTCATTATAAATGGGTAGTTGTTATAAACCCGTGACATTTCTATCTCTCCTTTCTATTATAAGTCTATATTTACAATGAGGGCATTGTACATCTCAAGTAGGGGGAAGGGAGATAGAAATGAGGTATTTGCTAATATTATGTGCTAATTTGGTCCAAATTTTAAATTTTTTTATCACATAATTTTCGTTCATTGATGATGAAGGCCGAGTTAATGCGATTTTCTTGCCTAAAGTTATGGAGATTATGAGGCAATACATTATGTTTCATACGCATTAACTCATGTATTATAAGGACCCCTTAACTTTTTACTCTCGTTTGTACCTTATAGGATTTGAATGCAACAAGTGACGGGGAGATTGTGGACTTAGGAAACTATTTGTTTTGTGTTTTTATTTAACACCAACTAATGTGCACCCATACCTAATCACTAACCTTTGGTTTTACTCGAATGGGGGAATTGAATGTAATCATGTATGTCTATTCTATCGTTATGGATGTGTATATGTGGTTTTGTCGCCCTTGTTGGTGTAACGCTTTTGGTGAAAGATTAGAAGATTCATACCCTATATCATTCTCCTTCCTATCCCTCGATTTTGCTCGAATGAGGGAGTGAGCAATCATACATGTCTCATCCATCGTTACGGATATGTATGTGTGGTTTTGTCGCCCTTGTTGGTGTAACGCTTTTGGTAAAGATTACATTTAGAGAATGATTCACCCCGTGAGCTTTTGTGTCGTGTCAACCCATTTGCCTTGTAAAAAAGTTGCATCTAGACTCTAGTGGTGAGATTAGTATCCTTGTCAAGCTTATGATAGAATACTTGTCATGACTGAGCAGTTGAGCGATCACCAACAATGAAACACATAGATTAGTGAGAGTATGAGTGTGATTCGTTTTTCCTTTTTGTGAGGTGCTCGGTTTGGAATTTTCTAGCATAGGTAATTTTTAAATTCATATCTTCCTGGATAACTATGGAGATATCTTTTTGAGAATTATTTTAAAGGTTCTACTTGAGGGCAAGTAGAAGTCAAGTGGGAGGATATTTGATAACATCAAATATTTAATACTTTTTCATATCAAATTCCCGCATTTATTCCCTTTCTTATATATCATTTTTATATGAATTCAATACTTAATTCATTTATTTTGCGAATTTAGGTAATTAGAGACATTGGAACAGAAAATAGCGAGAAATGACCAAAAATAGTACCAATACTAATTTATTTAGTAGAGGTACTAAATTTGATGGATGGCTACTAAATTTCTTCAGGATGTGACTACGAACCATAATGAAGAATAGTACCACTACTATATTACTTAGTAGAGGTACTATATTTTTAATAATTAAATATGTCAAATGTGGAAGCTTAGAAGACATTACGGCGTAACGTCTCGCAAGAGTTACTTCGTAATCAGTTATTTATTACGAAGATTTGGTGCTGACGAGGCATTACGGTGTAACCGGGTGATTTAATTACGCCGTAACATATTTTTACACTATAATATGGAATGCTTCATAAGAAGGTTTACGGTGTAACATGGTCGATGCCATTACGCCGTAATGATGACTCGGACCAAGGACTATAGTTTCACATAATTTACAAAGTTTCAATAATAAGTTGCAAAGTTTCTTAAAAGATGAGGAACTATTAATGCCAAGACTCCAAACTACATATGTAGTATAAATATGGGACGACTAGAACATATCAAATCATTCCTATCTGGTGGTTTAGCCGATAATTAGAAAAGGAAGAAAAAGAGAGAGAGCAGCTTAGCTGCTAGCTTGGTGTAGGGCAACCCTTCGGGTTTGCCATGACGTTCGACTAGGGGATCGAGAGCATTAATTCAACACAGTTTGTAAGAATCTTTTTTCATCTTCATCCTTCTGTCACTTCCTTAGCGAGAAATTGAAAAAAAAATAGTACCAATACTAATTTATTTAGTAGAGGTACTAAATTTGATGGATGGCTACTAAATTTCTTCAGGATGTGACTACGAACCATAATGAAGAATAGTACCACTACTATATTACTTAGTAGAGGTACTATATTTTTAATAATTAAAGAAGTCGAATGTGGAAGCTTAGAAGACATTACGGCGTAACGTCCCGCCGGAGTTACGCCATAATCAGTAATTTATTACGAATATTTTTTTGCTGACGAGGCATTACGACGTAACGTCCCACAGGAGTTACGCCGTAATCAATTATTATGGAAATGATTATATTGCTGACTAAGGGTTACGGCGTAACCTGGTGATTTAATTATGCCGCAACATATTTTTACACTATAATACGGAATGCTGCGTCAGACGGTTTACGGCGTAACGTGGTCGATGTCGTTACGCCGTAATGATGACTCAGACCAGGGACTAAAGTTGCACATAATTTAAGAAGTTTCAATAATAAGTTGCCAAGTTTCTTGAAAGATGAGGGACTATTAATGCCAAGACTCCAAACTACATATGTCGTATAAATATGGGACGATTAGAACATATCAAATCAATTCCCATCTGGTGGTTTAGCCGACGTTTAGAAAAGGAAGAAAAAGAGAGAGCAGCCTAGCTTCTAGCTTGGTATATGGCAAACCCTTCGGGGTTTGCCATGGCGTTCGACTAGGGGATCGAGAGCATTAATTCAGCACAATTTGTAATCATACGTCAATTTATTTTGGTCAATATAATTCCCCATATTATTTTGATTGAGCAGATCTTGCAGTTTATTTATTGTTGCTATGATATTAATTGTGCTTTATTATTTGTTCTTGACATTTAATTATTTAATTATCTTTTGGATTATTAAGTTATGATCTCATTGTTTTATCGCTTTCTTTATTATTATATGTAGTGCATGTAAGTGATCCTTGTGCCTTTAGTAAGTATTAAATTGAGGTTGTGAGAACTCTTGGTGTATCGTGACTTACGACACCAAGTGATTTCTATTCTTTCAACTGAAGGACCAATCTTCATTGGTGGGTCGACCAAGGGCCCCTTAACATTAATACCCAGTTAGGAGTGCAAGCTAATATGGAGACCACCTACTTAGGATTAAGCGTATCTCATAAGATAAGTGGCTTTAAGGTTGCGACAATACATTGCACTAGAGATCATTGTAATTAATTGTGTTCATCCTTCCTAGTTTTCCACCACTATACCAATTCCCTTTTCGACAAGAAAGGCTTACCACCAAAACAATTCAACAATAATCTCAAACAACTCAAACATGTTTTCTTTCCTGGTTTCTTAGGTATAATAATAAAATCAATTAGACGATTAGAGACACAAACCGTTCTTTGGGTCGACACCCGTACTTACCAATCACTACACTATACACGATAGGGTACACTACTCTTTAGTATGTAGGAATAGTCGAAGTAGTTAGGGTTTTATAATCGTAAAACCTGACGTAGTTTTTATTTAAAAGAAATAACGCATCAACCAGAAATGGTTGTTAAGATGCAACGATGTGCCAACCAGAAATGGTTGTTAAGATGCAACGATCTGCTTCCAACAGCAAACTCGCTGTCCCCAATATTTGGCCAAAATCTCCTCCAATCATCCTCAGTCTTAATTGGCAGTGCATGCTGCATACTCAGCTTAGTGTGATCATCCAAAGAATCCCCTTCAGACTACAACCTAAATCTCCATCCCAACTCCAACAATGACATGGTCATGTACTCGCCTCCAATCCTAAATGAAACCCCTTTAAACTTAGGGTTACCCTTAGAAGCATAATCCTTAAACTCAAACAAAGCAAAGAACTCACGAACCAACTCCCTATAGACAAGCTCGTGGATTTGGAATAGATTCACCCATTGGGGCCCAGAGAAAGGGTCATTATTGATACTCTCAAAGAAGTCGTTGGCTAAACCATGTTGAACGAAGAATGATGTCACACTCCACCTAGGCGGAAACACGAGGCGTAACATCATGGATATCATCACAACACAATGGTGTCTACTATAGAGAAATCTAAATAAATAAAATAATCAAATGGACACTATGTGTCATGACAATACCCAACACAAGATAAAGGAGTCTTGCATTACCAAAGTAATGTCGTACACGAAACAACATAATCCAAATACTAACAGTCTCCAACAAACAAGTACCAAGCAAAACAAATGTCATAAATGAAAAGACTAGAAAAGACAACTCCACAAGCAATGCCTAGGGTCTCTCTAGCTACTCTTCCTAACATCCTTCTTATCATCACGATACTCACCTGAAAATGATGCTTAAAAACGTCAACATAAAGTTGGTGAGAGTCATAGGTTTAAGACACGAAAATCAAATCCAATTGTAAATTACTGGGATAATAAAGAAAACATTGCAGAACAATAAATGAACTACCATACAGGCTAACATGCAAATCCAATCAATCACACAAATAATCAGCAAACGACTACAAGATGTCTCATATCGTACCAAGGTCCCTGTGGTTACCCCCTTAGCCTAGGACACAGATACTCTCAAAGTAACCCTCCTGCTCGCTAGGCCACAGTACCATCCACTAAACAGGCCATGGATACCCGCAGTTGATCCCCCCTGACTTAGTTCACAATTCTCAATATCACATCATAAAACATGTAGCACACAACATACAATAGTCACGTATAGTCCATGCATCTTTGACAACACATTATCATAGTAATCAAAACATTTCCAAACACTTTGCATCATTTCCACCCTAATAAATCATAGGAAAAGATGGGTTATGAAACTCACCTGAATGCTCAAACACAACTTCTAAATTTCAACACGTAACTATACAAATAATAAACACGGTTACATGCGACCAAGCTAAAAGCTCTAGTCCATGTAACACACATATGATGGATGTCTAAGGGTCTAGTTAACCATCATGGGACACCCCGACACCATGCCCAATCTTAACCATCTTATTAATACTTTACACTAGCTACTTAATATTAACTCAGAATTTCAGAATTTTAGTGTCTCTTTACGTACCCAAAACCCTTACTTAAAGACCATTATAAATTATAGCAAAAATCATCTATGTTCCTTTATGTGTTCTCTAACTACCATTGGATTTCCAAAATCCATTTACATGCATAAGTACTCCTAAGAAAATCAAACTTCAAAACAGTCTCAATTCGGATCTGATTGCACACTAAAAAGTTTAGACTTATTAATCATACTTAGACATGCTTTCAGAGGCTAATTTTTATGAGATTATCCATAGACATATGGAACTTCACTACTGTAGAAGGGCTAAGCTTAATTCGAGTTTTAAGTTAGGGTTTTACCCTCCTAATCATGATCTAAATCTGACCCGTATTTACTGTTTTGACAACTTTTAGTGTAACCAACATTTGAATGACTTTCCGACTTTAAAAACTTTCGAGGCCGGATTTTCTAGAAAGTACATTCAATGAGATACTGTTTAGAGTCCAGAAACACTCAAAAACCCATTACCATCATGGAGATATTCACTCGTGAACACAACCCTAAATTCTGCTCACCCTAAATCAAATTTTTAACGCAAATCTAACCTAATCAATTGAATGATCATGACCCTAATCAAGCCCTAATCATTCTAGCATCATTAATTATCATTAATATTCTGTATTTTATGCAAACCTTAGATCCATCATAAATTATGTTACATGAATCAAAAGAATAACAAAGAAGAAGAACATACCTAACGATCTTTCTTGAATTAACACGATCTAACACCTTGATCAAAAATTTTGTCTTCCTTAGGGTTTTGGGAACTCAAACGTACGCCAACAAGAAGAGGGGAAGAGAATGGGCCAAATTTGATTTTATATATATCTCCTTCAAGTCCTAGCCAAACTAAAATAAGCTTAGTAAAAAAAAATATTCTTTTAAACCTTAAACCGGACGCCCCCCTTATATATATATATATTATATATTTTTATTAATTTATTAATTAACTAATTTACTTCATTTCCTTAAGTTTTTATAAAAACCTAAGCTAATTTGATTAAACCTTTTTACTTAAACGCTACTTACTAATCTTTCTAAAAATAACTTTCATTTCACCAAACCACTTTCTATTTTTAGAAAGTTTGCTACAAACTTCTATATTTCACTCACTTCTTTCATTTCTAAAATGCCACATTACTCATAAACGCTTATCACTAAATCATCCAACTATTGACGTAGCATTGCATGCAATACGCCATTCCTTTCCATTATCACTAAACGTGAACAAATGGAATACTCATCACCAAACATAAACACACACAAAATGAGATGCCCACACACCTCCAAATGATATTACGCACATTATTTAACCACTTTGTACACATAAATTCACATAGCACCATACCTAAACACATAAAATGAACTCTTAGCCATATCTAAAGATATAAACTAACTTGCTCAAATCAAGGTTGTCACAAATGAACAGTCCATAATGGTCCCATAGTGAATAGGGAGGGAGAAGAGATTGTCATAAGATCCTTGATGAGTATTGTTGTTGAACATCCTAAACTCTCGAACCTTGTCAACTAGATTGGGCAATTGGGAGTGATGTGTTTCAAACGCTTGAAATTTATAAGACTAGAATTACCAATTATTAAATGGAAACACATGGGTAAAAGTATAACCCACGTATGTAGTATAATATTTTAGGTAAGACCAGGTCGTCCACAGGGATTTGATTTGTGTTTGAATATTCATAATGAAATAAACTTTAAAAAATTTAAGATAAATTGGGTTGGATTCAATAATGAGAAGGATGACTACTTAGATAGTTTCATATAATTTCTAAGCAATGGTGATGATTACGATCTCAGATTTGAGGTTGATTAACTTATAAAAAAGGTTTTCTCATCAAAAAAGGTTTTCATAAATTAACTTGTTTAAATTAAGACTTATATTTAGTTAACTCGATCAAATGTGTCACTCAAATAATCCAGTTACTATTATATCAAATCTATTTTGTTTATCAAATAACGTAAGCGGATTTCTCCAACCAAACCATAAAGACCGTAGACAAATCTTTAAAACCATATAACATACAACGGGTCTTTCGACCTATACCGTTATATGCATACAATCAAAGTTGATGAGATAAGACACGATAGGATTTCAACATAAGCTTAAGATTAAGAAGATCGCAATTATACCAAATGCTTATTTATTACATTAACTTCACCGAGTAGTTATGAGAGATTTAGCCTCTTATGGCTACGAAGTTCATAACAAAATAAAGTAGAGAAACAAGAAACATACTATGCTTGGGTAGGAAAATGGATCAAACCCTACCCGTTACAAGTATCGAATCTTACTTAGATTTTTATTTACTAAATACTATGGTGTTTGTTCTTCGTTCTTGATGGATTTTGATCTTCAACTCAAGATGTTTGAGAGAGAATTGTTTGTTGATTGATTGTGTGTGGAATGCTTCAAATGGTGTGAAATTCGTCTCTATTTATAGGCTGAGAAGGGGTCGAAGTGCGGCACACATTATAAAATGTGCGGCGTACTTAGCCTAAGTCGGTGGAACTTTAATTAATGCTATAAGAAGTGCGGCGCACTTTTGTAGAAATCGACGCCCTTGGGGTGTAAATGCAGACTTCATTTAATTCTACTTAATTCTATTTAATTCGAAGGGAAGTGCGGCACACATTTCTGGAAAACCGGCGCACTTCTTGGCATTTTCAGCTTTAGTCCTTTCTTTTGTTCTAAATTGTCTTTCGATGAGTATAAACACTTGCATTTTGATCTTTTTGAGCTCGGGATGTCTTCAAGTGAACCTGTACATATTTTATGCTATTAAGTACAAAAAGTTCACGAGAAATGATAAAATATATATACAAATAACGCCGCCGAAAACATGTATAATTTAGGCGTTATCAAATCCCTCTACACTTAGCTATTGCTTGCCCTCAAGCAATCAAAGCGAGAAAACAAAATCAATTATCGTGACTTGGAGAAATATTAAATTAAACAAGTGTTTACTAATTTTAATAACTTTTCAGGTATAGACATATAATAGAGCACCTCATATACGGAATGTGTTTGATTTATATTTACTCAAGTCACTCATATAGGGTTTATATTTGTGAAGTCACTCAACTACATAGACATAATCTAGATAGCTACCATAGGCTTTTAAAAAACACATAAACATGCCCGTTGCAGCGTGAGCACCTAGACAAAATCTCAAAGAGGCGAAACGTGATAATAATGAGGGTGAGTAACATGTACCTATTCCTTGTGCAAAAACTTAAGCCTTATACTTTGAACTTTTTTTAACCAAATGATGACTAAGGCAGGCACGAAATTTCTTTCATTGAGCATTTTTCTTCAATTTTAGATACTTCAGCGGGATAGTACTAAAAGGGAGTGTTGCAGATACAGGAGTTACATGGGATTTATTTTACCTCTTATCATATGATTTTGTCTATAAATTAACCTCATTGCGGTTAGTATCAGATAGGGTCGAAATTTGTCAAATGCAAATACTACATCCATCAGTTCTTTTTCAGTAACCGTATATTTTTACTAAGCTGCATTAAGGGTTTTGCTTGCAAAATGAATGGGGTAAAAGTCTTTACCATCCTTTTGATCTAAGACTGCTCTAACTGCGAAATCACTTGCATCACACATAAGCTCAAATGGAAGATTCCAATTTGGGCTCACGATCACAAGAGTACATGTGGGTTTTTCTTTTAATGAATTGAATACTTTGCGACATTCGTCATTGAATTCGAATGAAGTATCTTTTTCAAGCAACTTAGTTATAGGACGGGTAATTTTTGAGAAGTCTTTAATAAAACGTCGATAGAAACCAACATGTCTTAGAAAACTTCTAATGCATTTGACATTAGTAGGGGTGGAAGCTTAGTGATTACGTCGATTTTGGCTTTGTCAACTTCTAGGCATGCACCTGACACTTTGTGTCCGAGTACAATTCCTTCTTTAACCATAAACTGACATATTTTCCAGTTAAGGACAAGATTTGCATCTTTGCAACTATGAAGCATTTTATCGAGGTTATTTAGAGAGTTATCGAAAGAGTTTCCAAACACTGAAAAATCATCCATGAATACTTCCACAGATTCTTCGATCATGTCATGAAAGATAGCTAACATGCATCTTTGGAAAGTAGCTGAAGCATTACATAAGCCGCAAGGCATTCGCCTGTAAGTGTATGTTTCGAAGGGGTATGTGAAGGTTGTTTTTTCTTGATCCATAGGATTGATTGGTATTTGAAAATATCCAGAAAAACCGTCGACAAAATAGAAATATTTATTTCGTGCGAGTCTTTCTAACATTTGATCCATGAATGGTAAAGGAAAGTGGTCCTTTGAGGTTGCTTCATTGAGTTTACGATAATCGATGCATACTCGCCAACCCGTAATGGTTCTTGTTGGTATAAGTTCATCTTTTTCGTTTGTGACAACTGTAATACCACCTTTCTTGGGTACACAATGGATGGGACTCACCCAAGGGCTATCGACGATTAGACATATAATACCAGTGTCGAGAAGTCTAACGATTTCTTTTTTAATAACTTGTTGCATATACGGATTTAATCATCTTTGTTTTTGAACAACTGGCTTTTTATCTTCTAGGAGCTGAATTTTATGTTTACAAAAAGATGGACATATTCCAGGATTGACTGTGTTTTCCAAGCAAAGGCTTGCTTGTGTCTTTTTAAAACAGAGATGAGCTTATTTTTATTTTGCTCAGAAAGCTGGGATGATATGATTACACGAAGAAAATAAGGTTCTTTCAATAATACATATTCTAAGTTATTAGGAAGAGGTTTGAGTTCAAGATCTGAAGGAGGTTCTTCAAAAGATGTCTTGATCTTATAATCGGTGTTAAAGGTAGTCTTTTCGATTGAAGGTTATTCGGTGTCGGATTCAAATTCATAGTTTCCTTCGATATTCATAGCCATGAATTCATCGAGTTCAACAAAGAGTTTTTCTTCGAGAATAGTTCCTTCGATGGAATGAAGGATTTTACTCCCTTCATCGAGAAGAGCATCAAAATCTTCTTCTAAGATTTCATCGATAACATCAATATTGAAACATGTATCATCATTTGAATAAGAGTGTTTCATTGCGGAATCGAATGATAAGGTCATTCGTTCAGTACCAACTCCAAGATTGAGTTGTTTCTGTTTAACTCGAATTACTGCATCGGCAGCATGGAGGAAAGGTCTCCCTAAGATTAGAGGAACTTTACAGTCTTCTTCCGTTTTGAGAATAACAAAATCCACAAGAAAGGTGAATTTACCAACCTAAACGAGCATATTTTTAACTATTCCAATAGGGTGTTAGAATGATCGGTCGGCTAATCTTACGCTCATTTTACTAGGTTTGAGAGATTCAAGAGATAATTTAGCATATAGAGAATATGGCATGAGATTAATGCTAGCACCAAGGTCGGCTAAAGAATTGCATGAGAAAGCTTTGCTAAAGGTAGAAGGAATAAGGAAACTTTTAGGGTCTCCAAGTTTAGGTGAAACTTTATTTTGAATCATAGCAGAACTTTCATCGCTAAGGAAAGTGGCTAAAATATGTTCAAGCTTATGCTTATTGCTTACGAGCTCTTTGAGAAATTTGTCATAGTTTGGCATTCTAGATAAAACATCGACAAGAGGTACGTTGATTCGAACGACTCAAATCATGTCGAGGAATTTTCCATACTGGGCTTCTATTTTCTCTTTTCTAAGGCGTTGAGGATTTGGAATTTTTGGTTTATATGGTTTAGGTATCGAAGTTTCTTAAACTGGTTTTAGAGTTTGAGATTTCGGTTGGGGTAGATTCCTCATCTTCATCCTCACTATCGATGTTGATAGGAGTTGTAGAATGATGTGGAGGTTGTGAAGACTACACATGAAGCTTTACAATCCCCTAGGCAGTGTACCTAATCGTTGTAGTGTAGTATAGGCAAGACTCAGGGGTTGTTATCGTTCTCTAGGGGAATAACACTGTAAAGGCCGGATCGAATGTTCACAAAGGTCTAAGGGTTGAAGGAAGATTATTTTTGTGTTTTTATATTTTATGAAAGCAAGTAAATCTCTATTTTTGAAGGTTAGTTTATTTTAACTAATTAATCTACTAATCTAGTTCTACTTTAATGGCATGTAGGACAATTATACAACAAATCGTATTCACCTGGGATGCACTACTCCTTGCTAGCTATCCATATCTACCTATTGCTTTTTCACACTTGAGATGATATGTGTAAGTATTTCCTAAGTCATGAACGAATTATACGAACCTGTCGTCTATTTAATATTCTGTTAAGGCAACGCACAAGTAAGGTAGTATGAAGTCTGTTACCGATGGTATCCTGTCTACACACTCGTGTTTCCCTAGACGTCTATGCCAATTTAATATCTTATGGCTAGTTTTCTAGAGCTTAACATACACATCCATCAACAAAAAGCAATAGAAAACAAGAATTATAAATTATAATCAATTATACTTATTAAATCTGTCATGCCTAAATTGGTGAATATGGAAGATCCACAATCATCAATAAGAAAACAATAATATATAATCAATCAATGACAAGGTTCATGCATTCCCAAATAAATACTAGATGAATTAGCTAAGCATACTTAATCAAGAGAAATCATAATTCTAAATTTACAAATTTAGGTTATCCTTTCTATTTCATCCGAAACAACTCAACTTACGAGTCCAGAGACGGTGGCTTATTTAGATAACCTCCGAGTCAAAATGTGGCTTTATTCTATCTTTTTATTATTATTATTGCAACATTATTAAACCTTGGTCCTTTAAACAACTACCACATTGGTATGCGAGCCGACCATGGTCCATGAGTCTTATTTCGACTTTGGTAATTTCCTTGACCTTTTTGAAGACTGCAACATCGGTTGTGAGCCGGCAAAGATGCAAGCAAACTTTTATCATCTCGGATTAATTATTACTAAGTGCCTTATTCTAGAAGACTGCCACATCGGTTGTGACCGGCAAAGAGGCAAGCAAACTTTTAATCACACACAGATATTATTATTATTATATATTACCATTCCACCCCTTTAAACGATATCACATCGGTATGTCGAGCCGACCATTATCCAGAAGGTCATATTTTCGCTTCGGTATTATTACATAATTATTATTATTAAAGCCAAATTTCAAGACTTGTAGTCTTTTAACAATTGGCCACAAATCGGTAAGTCGAGCCGACCATAAGGTGTCCTGAGTCTATTTCCCCACAACACTAGCAAAAACTCGATGTGTACCTTACTGTTCACCAGAAGGAATCTCTACAAGTGACTAAACTAAGAAATCGCAAAAACCAAAGAAACTTTAATTTATTTAACAATTCTATAACATTTATTAACTGGTGGAGCAAAAAGCCACAATTAACCTTTATTAGCATTAAAGAAATCAAACTATTCTATGTTTAGCATCAAAACTTTATACACTATTCCTATCATCTCTTGTTCTTCACAATTTAAAAATTTCCTAATAAAGGAAACTCCACCTTTCTAATGTAAAACTTAGCCTAGCGAATTAGAACACAGTACTATTAACAAGTCACTAGACTGTACAACAATCTATATTCGAATAAATCGATCTTCGCATATTTTAAAATCAATTATGGAAAACTTGCAAAGTCTTGACATTTTCCAAGATAAGACTTGCATTTATAGCTCCTTGTAAAAAGATTAGCAAAAACAATCTATTAACGTTAAGGAGAAAGCTAAGATATAAAAACTGGTCGGGTCAAATTTCTTTTGTTCTCACCAACGGAAGAAAACCACCATTCGTGTCAACATATTTTGTATTTTTCAACTTATATACATATAAATATATATATATATATAATATATATATATATTATATATATATACTATATATATATATATATATTAAGGCAATAAAACTAGATTATTAAAGCTTAAAAATTTTAAAATTTTGCTGGAAAACGATGTACGAGAGAACAACGGGCAAAAGTAAGGTAAGATCATATCAAAGATTATATCTAACCCATACAAAAAATAAAAATTGTCCTCAATGTTTCCTAGTCTAAGACTTAAAACCCCATACTAGAACTCAAAAAGTACGAATGCATAATCCAAGCATGGAAAAAGTATCACACAAATCTTAAGCCGTTAATCAAGTATGCTAAAGATAGATGTTAGTCGATAATAATCTAGGATATCGGATTTCCTTCCTTCCCTAAACTAATGGCAAGCAAAGGCTAGGAAGCTCGAGTGGACCGGGACAAAACACCGAACACGAGAGTCTTCAAAAATTTTGGGTCAATCCTACAAAAAATCACAAGTACAAACAACAAGAATCGGAAGAGTACAAGCCTCCTCACATCACATTAGAAATAAGAAAGAAGAAAAATGGATAAGCATGGGGTGCCTCCCACGAAGCGCTTTGTTTTTGGTAACCGAGTCACATAGCTTGACTCGATCCCCGAATTCATTCGTCCTTAGGGATGAAACAAGTGGAAAAACAAAATTCCATTGAACATTTAACTGCCACCGGCTCTTGAGAAGAAAAATGAAAAGCGAAGATGCCGGGGTCAAAAATGGTGTCTTCACTCCCGAAGGAGAAAAGAAAGTTCACATGATGAGTAAAAAGGATTTGGACAACAATTGTGAAGAGAAGATAATGGTGGTCCTTAGATGATAATCTCACACACGATGGAGAAAAAGTTTTCTCCCAGATCCCGGGATCAAAAACTTTAACCATGTTTTTCAAAGTATCAAGTTCGGATTCATCCTTGAAGTATTGTAGATCATGATCGAATAACACCTCGGGAAAGAGATTATGGGTGGTGTCATCAATAAGCAATTTCTCAAGATAGAATACGTCTCCCTCCGAGTCATAATATCCTTCCTCAATATACATAGAAATTTCAATAGCTAGAAAAGCATCGATCTCATCATTATCGCCTCCTAGGTCGAAACACTCATCCTCGCCGAAAAGAGGTGTGTTAAGTAAAACTGGCTTATCAAAATTAGAAACATTGGAGTCCTTGCTCTCGACATCCTCTAACATCTCTTTAAAAAGAGTGAATAATGTCACAAAAGAGTTTAATGGTCATCAAATAACAACAGGAGGGTTTGAATAAATTTGAAATTTTTCTTCTTTAACATCCTCCTTAAGAATTGAATTGTCATTACTAAAAGTTAAGTTGTCCTTAGAACCGAAGAGACGATTTGAGAAAATCATGTTATTATCGCAAAAAGTCAAATCACATCCTTTGTTATTATCAAAGGTATCCTCGGACTCTCTTGGGATTGGGATAATTTCCTCAACACGAAAAGTGCTAAGGTGCTCGTCCCCCATTATGAGAGAGTCCTTGGGCTTAATAGTCGGTAAGTCGGATGTGATTGCAAAAACCAAAGAAATTTGAGGCGTTTTATTCGAATGAAAAATGCTCTCCTTGTGAATAACTTTAAAATTCTTCAAACACGGTGTAATACGAGTTTGACGTTTAGCTGTCGGCTCTACGATATTCTTTACTTCCTGCTTTTCCTTTTCAACGTCGTCATCTTTCGGTGGAGGTAAGCAAACTAAGATGCAGGTTCGACGTAACCATGTCAAGAAGAGATTGTTGCTAGTCTCGAAAGATTCGAGACTAGGATGAAAGTCAGAAAGAGGAGTGGTACTATCACTCGAGAGATTATTTGTTTCTTCAAAACTATCCTCGCATGTGTCATTAACCATTTTAATTAACTCGTTTACATGCTTTTGAGGATGTTTTGAAATGCCATCGACATGAAAAATTATTTGTTTATTTCCGTCCCTTAAAATAAGTTCTCCTTCATACACATCAATTAAGGCACGACTGGTCCTCAAAAAGGATCTCCCAAGAATGAGAGGAACTCGAGGATCGGCTTCAAAATCAACAACAACAAAATCGGTAGGATAGTGAAAACTCCCAACTTTGACAAAAACATCTATGGCGAGTCCTTTAGGATGAGTAATGGATCCATAACCTAATTTTAAAGTCATCCGAGTTGGTGTAAGTTCGGGTAAAGAAACCTTTTTTCCAAATAGAAAGGGGCATAAGATTTATGCTTGCATCGAGATCGGCCAAGGCGTGACATACATTCATTCTCGGGAAATCACATGGAATAAGAACTTGCCGGGATCTCCAAGCTTTTTGGGAAGCTTTTTGAGGAGCATCGCCGAGCAATTCTCGTTCAACATTATCTTAGCTAATTCAAGTAACTTTTCCTTATTCATGAGCAAATTCCTAATCGTAGGAGCAAATCTTGGCATTAAAAGTAAAGCATCCGCGAAGCTAGTGTCGAAACGCAAATCTTGAAAGATTTGAAAAATCTTCTCTATTTGATTCGAAGCTTTGTCACGGGATTTTTGATCATTACGTCTTGAAGGATATGGAATATTTAGCTTAGGTAAAGTCTTCAGAACATCGGGTTCCGGAATCGGAATGGGGTTAACCGGAGGTGGGATGTGAGCGGTACTTCCTTGGAAATTAGATTGCTCCTTATCCGTTGTCTCCACGGTTTCTCGTTCCACTACCTTTTTAAGAGAAGGATTAGTAGGAATCGAGGGTCCCCTCGTAAGAAACACCACTATCTAGTATGATTGCTTTCCAACTCACCCTTCGGGTTTGGGAATGTATTACTACGGAAGAGTACCCGCAGTTGAGGCTTGGTTTTGAGAAAGAAACTCCTAAAATACTTCTCATATCGTTTCCTAGATTTTCCTAATGGAATTTCTTCTTGTTTACTAAAATATCCCCTATAATTCATATAATTTTGACTTTGCAAATTTCTCATTAATGACTCATTAGCTTTTGCATAAGCTAAAAATTCATTTGGAATTCCTTGTTGAACTTGATTATTATGAGCTTGAAAAGGTGGGTTTTGAAATCCTTAACTTTGAAAATTCAGAGCATGAGTAATTGGACCTTGGTTTTGAAAATTTGGTGCATGATTATTTGAAGCTTGAAAACCTTGATTACCATGAAAATTATTTCCCTGATTAAAATTATTCCCTTGACCTTGATTTTGATTAAACCTATTTTGACCATTATTTTGCACCGGAGTAAAACCAGGATGGGTGCCATGAGTTGCTACATGATTTGGAGGTTAACATGATTGTACGTACCCGTTGATAGCACAAACACTAGATTGATTATTATCGGTATTAGGACAATTGTACCAAGCATGAGGCCCACTACAAGTAACATAAATTTCCTCAACCGCTTTATGTGGTGGGGAGGGTGTGTTGGGGTTGGGTGTTTGGGTATTAAAATCTAATAAATAAAAAAAAAACCGAAGAAGCGGGAGGACAACTTTGTTAGAAACATTCCAACAAGGTCAAATATTGATCCGCAGCTTATCAAAACTTTCAACGTTTTAACTAAACTTTCCCTAGAAGTCGTAATCATACCTAGAAACTTTTGATTTATTACTGATATAACGAACTTTTGATTTACTTTCAATTATATTCAAAGCTTCTCTAGTCGTTTTACTCAAAAGATTTCCACCCGCCGCGACATTTAAGGAGTCTTGATCATTCTCGTTTAAACCGTTATAGAAGGTATCAACTTGAGTTAACTCTGTAAATCCGTGGTGGGGACAAGCTCTAAGCATTTCCTTAAATCGTTCCCATGCTTCACTAAAAGTCTCCTCGAATTTTTGTGTAAAACGAGAAATTTCATTCTTTAAGTGAGTGGTTTTCGAGGGAGGGAAAAATTGATTCACGAATTTGGTTACGAGATCCTCCCAAGTTCAATAACGAATTAGGTGGTTCTTTCTCGTACCAAACTTTAGCGGCCCCCTCGAGTGAATATGGAAACATCATTAGCTTAATAACATCGTTCGGCACATCTCTAAATCGTAAAGTCGAGGTAATCCTTTTGAAACTATTAATATGAGCGTGGGGATTTTCCCTCTCATAACCGTGAAACGGGCTAGCTTGAACTAGTTGTAACAAATTCGTTTTAATCTCAAAATGATCCGCATTAATTTCCGGTAAAACGATAGCTTCTCCATACCCTTCCGTGGGTGCACGGAGTAGCTCTTCCATTGTTCGTTCCGCCATTGGTGCAACTTCAACGATAGTACGAAGCTCGGGTTCGACTACGTTTGGAGCACGTCCTCTATTTCGACGTCTCGGAATGGTTACGTTCGAATTATTTGGAAAATTGGAATTTCTAGTGCGCATGCACTAATCAAACAAATAAAGAGAGAAAAATATATATACAAAAATATTTTTGTTTTACCGAATAATCAACAAACTTAGGGTAACTCCCTTAAGTAAAATTTGCAAACGGGGGACGTAGTGGGAGCGAATCTCCTTAAAAACGTTTGTCCCTTCGGGTCGTAGTTCCGTGGAACAACCCTCCTAATAGCTTATTTCACAAAAGAGGTGCGCCTTTTTCGTAAGTGACACAAGACGGTAAATTTTTTAATCTTAAGTTCGGGAACTTATTAATGGAATATTCACAAATTCTCTAGTAAGAGAATTAAATTGATGTGTATTTTAGTAATTAAGAGAACAAAATAAAAATCGAAAAATCCGGAAGAGCAAATATTTTTGTATTTTTTTTTAAAAACACTTCTACTTATAGTAAAAAGAAAAAAAATATATTTTTTAATTTTTAATTTTTTTGTATTTTTGATTTTTTTTCTAAAGACGTAACTTTCGAAGACGAAAGGTTCTCCAAATCACGATCGACAAATGAAACCGAAGGAATCTTAATCACAAATTCCCGGCAGCGGCGCCAAAAACTTGATACATTCTATAGTATATATACGTAATAATACCAAAGTATAGAAAATTCCAAAACTACCCTTGAGGACAAAGGTAGTAGGAAAAATCTTACAAAAATACTACACGTTTAACCGGTAAGTGATTACCGGGTCGTTTTCCCAAAGACTTATGAAATTGAGACCTCGTTTGTTATTTGGACAATGACTTGAATTGGTTCGAAGATGATTGTTTTCTAAAATCCTAATAGAGAGCAAATAAAAGCACAATTAAAGCTAACTACGAAAAACGTTAACGGGATTAAGAAAACGCGACAAATAAGCAATTGAACTAAAATTAAACCCTAAATGCTTTTCTAAACTTTTTTTTTCTAATCCTAAATGACTATTTAAAAGAAAATGCTAAGGAAATTCTAAAACGAGGGTGATTTAGGTTTAAAAACAAAGAAAACAAGAACGGGGATCGAATCCCGTTCTTTAAAAAGTGAACATTCAAAATATTAACCCTACGAAAGTAAATTTCAAACCAAAGTCTAGAATATGATAAAAGAAAATTTTATAAAAAAGAAAATTATTTTTTGATTACTTTTCTATTTTTTAAGATTTTTTAAAGTTTTTAACAAAATTAATTCACGAAAAATATAAAACTTTAAGCTAAAAATCCTAGAAATTTTCTAAAAATGGCTTATGATAAGCAGGATGTAGGAAAATTAACAAATCCTAAAGAGCTAAACTAAATAAGCCGGGAAAAATATATTAAGCACTCGAAGTGCTTATTATAACTAAACTCAAAAACGTCCTTAAAAGAATAAAAGACGCACCTTAGGACGTAAAAGTCCCAAGGGCACAGTGGTTAGTGTGTTTGTGTGTGGAGTGTTATAAAAAGGTTGAGGAGGGTTGAGGTTGTGGGTTCGAGTCCTGCTCACCCACAATTTCCCCTCTTCCCTTTTTTATTTTTTTCAAAAACTTTGAAAAGGAAACTTGTAGAACAACTAATAATAAGCAAAATTTATAAAAGAAGCATTTTATGAAAACAAGTAAATAAGCTAAAAATTAGCTTAAAACAGACAGAAACACTTTAACTCTTTTTTTTAAACTTTTTCTTAAAACACAAGTACACTAATAAGCTCAAATAAGCTCAAACCAAATCAAATAAGCTATGGCTAACCTAAAACTACCCTAATAAGCACAACTGAGCTAGAAATGAGCATAATGTTGTGTAAGAAACTTGCGAAGTAAGCCAACTCATGTTGTCTACAATCTTCTTATGAAAACTCTAACAACTCTTAATGAAACAATTTTAAAAAAAAAAATCCAAAATTAAGCTGAGAATACAGCTATTAAAACAGATAAAATGAAGACCTCTAACTAAGTCATCGCGCAAACAAAACTTTATAAGCTCTAAAATCGGAAATAAAGCCTTGAAGACTAGAACTAAATAAGCTATCATTGTCCTAATATCTAAAACTTAATAAGCTAAACAGAATAGCAATACTGTCCAAAATGTTAAACGCCATAAACTGTGTCACCTCCTCAAAATCCTAAAAAGCACTTATACTAAAACTGCATACCAAACAGCCTAAATGCTAACTTTAAGCTTAATTTTAAGCACACAAACGGATCCTTATGGAAATAAGCTCTATACCTACTTAAAGCTTGGCTAAAACACTACTTATAAACAACCACTATCAATCATACTGTTTGATAATCAGTGACATATAGTCCGCATAAGTGTAAAAAATAACTATAATCGAAAAAATACACTTCGTTAACTCTTTGAAATCTAGTTCGTTTAGCCTTTTAGAACCGAAAAGACAAATAAATAGCTAAAAAAACGCTATATCCCTTAATAAGCTCCCGCACTACTAATCCATATTAAATCCTTTTAATAAGACTAGTTTGAACAGAATTTAAACAAAAACCAAGGGCTTATAAGCTAAAAATCTCAAATAAGCAGTTTGGTGAAAAACTATTAACCCAAACAGTCCATTAAGGCAACGTTGAGCTTATTTTTCAATAAGCTAAATGATCCTTATGAACTTTTGGCTTAATTACAATTTAAACAGAACCTTGACTAGTAATAAAGTGTACTTAAAACAACTTTACACAAAACTATTGCGGCAAATTAAATGATCAATGAGAAAAAAAACTACGCTTTGAAGTAAAGTGAAAATTCATTGCTACTCTACTTTTGTTTTTTTGAAATAAAAAAAAGATATCAGTGCTACTTTTAGACTTGTAAAAACAGATATGACAAAGGTGTCTCTTTATTATACAATAAAAGCCCTAAGATAAAGCGAAAATTGTTATTAACAATATACTTGTTGCTATGAACTAATCATAAAGCTAGCAACTACTTTTGCTTGCTGAATTTTCAGCTTTAAAATGGCTATTTGTCTATTTTTGTTATCTGATGCAGTTTGCACTTAAATGACCAAAACTCAATTTGAACAAATGCAGGCCTAAGGTTATGTGCTAATACTCTATACTTAACCAAAACAAGAGCAATTAAAGAAATGAAAACAGCTAAATTAAACTTAAGCTAAAAACACCTAAGTAACTAAACTAATGACCTCAAAATTCAACAGCTTATTCTAAAACTTGATCAACACTTGGTCTAAACTACTCAAAGACCCAACTAAATCTTACCCTTAATACAACCTAGAATGCATATTTAAACAACCCCATTAAGGAACCCAATTGTTTCAAGCATTACTACCATAAGTAGTACTGTTGCACCCCAAACACCCCCTTAAAACCTTAAAAGCCATTTACAAGTTTCTCATATCAAATTGAGACATTTAGATCACAAATTCAACATCACCATATATTAAATAAGCTACTAGCAGACATCCTGCAGGACACATATTATCAATGAAGCAAATAGCCAACATAAACCAATAAGACCTAAAAGCTAATGCTCACCCTTTTTTTTTTTGTTTTCTCCTTATGTGTGTTTTATACTAAAAGCATGATTAAATGAGATTTAAACTATGCAATGGAACTAATTAAGCACAGGTAAACATTGATAAGCACAAATAAGCTATTCTACACATAATAAGTAGACAATAAGCAATATTAAACTAATTTGCAGTTTTAAAGCTAGAAAAGGAAAATGAAACTAGGGCTTTAGAATGCCTTTTATAGAGCAATCAACAAGTCTAGCTTATCATTGAGAAGCTAGTGGTGGTCCCTGGAATCATTCTTTACTCTTGACTTTGTCTTTTCCCGTTTCTTGTCGGTTTTTGACTGTTTTTGCTTCTTTTTGTCCTTTATATCCTTTCCTGCACAATTATCATAAAAGCACACATTTTTCTATTCTTTTGGCATTTTATGGCTTTTATTTGGCAAAATCCCGGGTAATTTTAATATACAATTAAGCAATTATCAATTTAACAAGTGCACAATATGAAAACTAAACTTTTTATTGATATTAAAACTGATTACAAGCTTTGAAATGAAAAGTTACATTGATTAAAAAACTATAAGCTAAAAATTACATTTATAAAAGTTACACTAAGCTACTCTAGATATGATGTGAGTGAAAGAGGCTTCTTATTTATAGCATGAGAAGGAAGCCTCTAGGTCCTCAAAGACGCTCCCCTTGGTCTTGATCCAATTTCTTTAATCATTGGATGCTCCTTTGAGACCGTTAGATTGGAATGTTGCACACGGATTGCCAAGCTGGCAATCCCATTAGTTGGGAGCTCTTGTGCTTCTTTAACACTGAGTTTAGTGCAAATTTCCCATCTTTGGTGTGTTTGTTTAAATCCCGCGTGTCATTCCCTTGTGATATTGACCAATCAGGAGCTTGCAGTGACGTATCCTTTTGCTGAATCATTGCTTGGTACTTGGAATCTTCTTTGCCAACTAGGATTAATGAAAAGAAAGGGATTTACCCGTTTTATTTATGCAGGGTAATTGTTTGGGACGAAGGTGAACAGTAACTTCACCTTCGCGCCCTTTTTTACTTATAACGTTTTTGTTTGACTTGTTTGACCTGGGGTAAAGGGAAGGGTTAA
>BQNB010085728.1:0-28389 GCA_026074375.1 Tanacetum coccineum
TTATCATTTTAAAGTGTTACGTAGTTAATGTACACTTCCGTTTGCGATTCTTACGTTTTTTTCGCGTACAATTTACGTTTTTCGTGTTCTAGGTCAAAGAAGACCCGGAAACTTGCCACCTTTGCATTAAAACCAGAGTTATCAATCAATATTATTATCCTTGTTAAAAATTTCGAATTTGCTCCCCCCTCCACTTTCAAAATTTTGGTTCACTCTTCTAATTAAATCAAATGCTATCTTTTTGAATTCCTAAAGGCATGTGTACATGTAAGACATGAAAAGTGACACATGAGAGTGTCACTCTCATGCACACCTATCTTGTAAGACACAACCATGTGTTTACTTACACTCTTGTAAGCCTTGACTAGTTTCTTAACAAGAACATATGTATACTTCTGTCATTCGTCCGGATTTGGTTAGATTAACCTTCGGTTCTGTAGGACCGTTTTACAGTATAAATATTGTACCTGTGATCAGGTAGATTCAAAGAATCTCCTTGACAGGGTTTCCAGCTCAAAGCGTAGGATCTTCTAACACAGATGTATTAGATTTACCATGCTTGCTAGTTCTCAATACCGGAACGTCTCAAAGCAGACAACACAGTAAGAGTGAATCAGATAGTTACTATCTTTCTGATTAAGCCGTCAATTCATTTCCTGGAACAAGTTTGATTCACATTGAATCGCACTGTCGTTTCTTTCTAGTTGACAGAAGTTTGATTCATATAGAATCTCGCAAGTCATCTACCAAGTGCTTGTTTAATGCTGGCTCAAGCAGGATTTCCATCTTCATTGTGAGTACATAAGTATCACTCGGATGTTCTGGCACAATCACAAAGATATTGCGTAGGACTCTTGTTAACAGCTTGTGAACTTGATGATGTTCAACAAGTGTTTGTAATGGAATGTGTCCTGATGAGATTTAGATTGATCTCTTGGCTCTAGACTCGATTAGTGCATTTTGGTTTTAGTACTCGGAGGCTGGAGCAGATTGCCACCTATTCAATATCAACAATCTCGAAGAGAGATGTCAATAGATAACGTGTGTATCTCCGTGACAAATGAGACAAGTTTCTTTTAAGAGAAACTTGAATGGTTGGGAAGGGTTGTGCATTGCATCACTGGGTCCATGATGTCGTTTTCAATACCAGCAATCATCTTGTGATTCTGATAGATTATGTATTGACCCGGTTTCTGCCTTAAGTGTGTGGAGGGCTTCTTTCTTTAGACCATTTATCCATACATTTCTTTTTCATTCTTCAACGCCTTCAATGCTTACCAGGACGTCATTACTTAATAACAACCTTCTTGGATTGTTTCCAGTGTTAGCTCAATCTTAGTCGGCATTCTTCCCTTATACACATTCATCTCCAATCATACCTAAGGACTGCTATTTCTAACTATGGAGTGTCCTTGGGTAGATCCCTCCGGTTCTGGTTGGATCATAGGACAAATACCTAACCTTACCACCTTATGACTTCAAAATTGTCGTGAAATAAGATGTTGTAGGGTATGAGATCGTAACCCCAAAACCTTTTTCGAAGAGTATCAAGCACTTTGAGTCGATAAGATCACTTATTATTTTCAAGATCACATTTTAAATACATTTCTCCCCTTATTTTAAATACTAATTCACTTAGTTTTTGAAATACTTTGTGATTAAAATTTGTCTTGAAATACCATGGGGAAAACTTTTATACTTAGCATGAATTATATGGAACATAAACTTGCTCCCCCTTGATTTTACAATTGTTTGACACCCAAAACAATGAATACCAATGTAAAATGAATATAAAATTAAAGGTTAGCATTTGTTGAGCCACACAATTTTAAAAGATAATTAATATGTCATTTAAAAATTCTTGAAAATTATCCAACCACCTAATCAACTTAAACAATCAATCTATTAATTAGTCTCATCATTACTCATTAGATGTTATTAAGACCTTTTATAATGTGTTGAATACATAAGAATTGTCAAGTTATGATGTATCCAACAATCATTAATACATTGTTTTTCAGAAAAACTTCCCCTCAAACATTGATTCATTTAAAAAAATGACACCAAATGTAGAATAATTGTCTTGAAAAACAATATGAGGACTGGAGTGTTGAACACACAATTTTGAAAGATTATGAATTGTCATTGAGAAATTCTTGAAAAATTGTGTTCAACTTTTTGAAAAACCAAATGTTAGAAGACTTCTCTTCTAACGCTAAGGATAAGCGCACCCAGAGTGATCATTAAAATGACAGTACACCCCCAAACCCCTCCACCCTTATCCGACCCTTATCCGTACACTCTTCTTTGTCGTTCAGTTCCGAGTTGCAATTCTGATAGTGATTACAAGTCATCTAGAAAAATATAAATGACAGATTTGAAAAATTTTTGAAAAACCTGTATTCGATAACTTCATTTACATACCCCGTGTCGATGTAAATCAACATTTCTAGGTACCGTATATGTTATCGATTTCTAAGAGATATGTCAAGGAAGAAATATTTTTTGAAACATTTTCCTAAAATTTTGATTTTGTATTTTCTTTTTGAAATTTTATATTTTTGTATTTTTTTTTTGAAATTTTATATTTTTGTATTTGGTTTTATAAAAAATATTTACATGTTGACCTCAGCATTGTTATGTGATGGTGAAATAGTAATTCCAACTCTTGTCGTGATGTAGTTGTCTTGTCTGCTAGAGGAACAACTTTTGGAACCAGCTTTGAACTTGACAGTTCATTGTTGTGGTCGTGAATTCTGAGTTCTGAACTGTATGACAGCACGTCAGTATTTTTCATCAGATCAAAATTCCTTGAAGCCCTGGTTTCAGAGATATCAGTCTTTTCAGCAACCAACCTCTGAGTCCTTCCTTTTTAGGATTAAAATATGTATTGCACTTAAGTTAAGAGTACCTGCACTGACATCAAGAGTTTGTTCGCATTCATACTGGTTAGTGATATCGTCATTTGAACCATTTGTGGGTTCACTGTCAACCTTAGTTGTGCTAGAGGTGAATATCTTTCCAGTAGGAATCCACTTAAGACCAACTGTCTTGAAAATTTTACCCGTCGGTTTCCACCTAAGACAAGATCTAGGAGTTATTGTTTTCTCATGCACAACGGAAGTCTTTTTGATTGAAAACCTATGTCCTATTGGGATTTGTCTTTCTGGTTTCTTTGCAACACTTGTTTGCTCTACGGGTTTGTATCTCGTTGTTGTCTTATGGGATGGAACCTTTGCACGTAAGTTGACTTCATTCAGGAATTTTGTTACACAAGAATCATGATTTGCATTAAAGACACATTTCTGGCATGTCGAGCAAACAAAATGTTTAGAGTCAGAAAAACTTCTAGAATTCCTATAGTGTTCTGGTATGGGCATAGTTTTTGTCGTGACGTAACTACTCTTAGATGCAGGCCAATTCCTAGACTTTTGGTTATTGATCCTAGGTTTTGGTTTGCTACCATTAGTTGTGCTTTGTGATCTAGCAGAAGGCATCACACTAGGTTCTGAATTCCTACTGCTTTCTTGTGTCTTTTTCTTAGCTTCCTCTAGGTAGTGTTTATGAACCATGTCATTTGAGCTATACCTAGATGAGCCAGGTGCAATCATGTGATGAGGTTTGCACAACAATTCTCTTTCCATAGGCAAATAATGTGTAGTGACTGGTTTTGACAAATCGTTAATTGACATCAACTTGGGAGGCAAACCGTTGCTTTGAAATTCTAGGTCATTCAGACTTAAACATCGCAGTCGTTTTCTAACTACTGATTCGTTTCTACGGGTTTGTAAAGCCGTTTTCCTAAGAATGACGAATTTGCAAACCTTAGTATTCATACACTATTTCCTGTAATTTCCTTACATTCATTTTTAATGCTGCAATTGCAAACCTTTTTTCCTGAAGTTGAGCTTTGAATTTATCATTATTTGCAATCAAAGAAGTTGTGTGTTCTATGTTCTTAGCTCTCGTTGTCTTGATAGAATCAAACATTTCTTTGTAATGCCTTTTCAAAGTCTCATTTTCCTTAAGTAACTTAGCCACTTTATGTTCTAATTCGATGTTTATTGTTTCAATTACCATTTTTATTCCATGTTTTAACCTGGCTTCATACTTTTTACTTTCAAAAATTGACCCAGTTGCCCCATTACTCTTAAAGCTTGATTATGATATTTAAGTTCAAGATTAAACCAATGTGCATCCATTCTTTAAAAAAATCTTTTTGATATTAGGTAACGCACTTTTTGAGACGAATATTTTTCTGATTCAAGAGATTGATTTGAGAGTTCAGTTGTCTGGTTATCAGTTAATGTAGCAGGCAAAGGACATGTGTCATGACATTGTTCAGCATTTTGGTCAACCTCTCCTTCATTATTGAATTCAGGTTTGCTCATAAAGTTTTTGATGTCCATTAGCAAAGATATGAATTTCAAGCAGTTGTGTATACCTCATCCATGGCATTCATCATGATACGGGTCTGATATCTACATCATCAGCATGTGCATCATTCCCTGATCGGCTGCTTGTATCTTGCTCCTTTAATGTTGTCTCATTAAAACAAGCTTTCTATATCAACCAGCTAAGCATCCAATGCTTTAACTCGAATCAACCTTACCCTCTGTTGTCTTCATTTGTATAACATTCACCCAGCTGTTATACTCTTGTTATGCTTTGCTCTTTCGTCAATCGACTTCTTAACAGAATTTCATGTGTTGTATCAATAGGTCACGGAATTCTGGAATCGCAAGTTGAGTGTATGATAAAAGTAGTTCGGTCATTACAGCAAATTCAACATCCAAAAAAAATCCGTGACTTGATGAACATCGAAAACTGTGTCCTCGAGTACTTTAAAAGCAAGCCATAGGATCCCAATATTTTGAAATTCTTCTGTGTCAAGATTGTTTTTTTCTAGTTGGACCACGTTCAGAACATTTGTGCTGTGAAAGTTCTCTATATCTTGACCCCAAAAGTGTCGTAAATGCACCGTTTGAATCCAGACTCGGTTCCGAGTTCCTTGTAAGGTCGTTGTTTGAAAGAAGGCTTGAGGTGTGGAATGAAGTTTTGTCGAAAAGATACCATCTCAACTTTCTTTTGGTATGTCTTGAATTTTGTTGCATTTGTGTTCTTCTAAATTAGACACGAAGATAAAGATATCTTTCGTTTTCATTTTACTGAAATTAATGAAAGTAAAAAGCTTGTAGGAACTTTAGTAATTTGTTGTGATTGAATTGTGGTAAAAAAAAGCAATAAACGTTCAACGGAATTTACAAGTCTATGATTAAAACCGAGAAAAGAGTTGTGTCTTTCGCGGGATTTTACAAAATCAATAGAAAACCGTGAATGTTAATTGACATATTTCGCTTGAAGAATTGCATATTTCGCTTAATTAGAAAACTGCACATTTCGCTTGATCAATACATATTTTGCTTGAAAAATGAAATGCATGTTTCTCTTGGTCTATTTTATATTTCGCTTGAAATTAAAACTTATTTCGCTTGAGCTCAATCTTGCATATTTCGCTTGATGTTTAACATGTTTCGCTTGCTGTTTAACATATTCCGCTTGAACTTAATCTTGCATGTTTCGCTTGATAAACATATTTCGCTCGAGTGATAATTTTTTTTTGGCAGAGTGTCCTTTTATTTAATGTAATATTTCGCTTCAAACTTGAACCTGCATATTTCGCTTATAACTTAAACATATTCCGCTTCTATAATAACCTGCATATTCCGCTTGGCCTAAACATACATGTTCCGCTTGAGGTAACTTTCGGGTGAGGACCACTTAAACTAACAAACAAGATGTCTTTATCTTGTGAAGCAAAATTTGTGGATCTTGGTCTCCCATGTATGACCGGTTGGGACCACAAAAAGGATAAGCCAATAAAAAATAAGCTTCGAAAATAAGCAACCGAAATAAGCTTGAAAACAAGCTCTAAATAAGCTCGAAAATCTTGTAAAATAAAAAATGAAGCATTTAGTGACAATAGAGGATGTAGACCAAGTATAGCAAGGTGTAAAGAAGCAAAACAAATAAGCCCCCAAATTTTTTTTGATTCGTGAGCTTATTATCCAAAATAAGCCACGAGAATTTGAGCTTATAACGACAAATGAAACACAAGAAGGTGTAGAACAGTTGAAGCAAGAAGTATAGAAGCAAAACGAACCAATAAGCCCCAAAAAATTTAAGATCCGTGAGCTTATTGATGAAATAAGCCATGAAAATAAGCTTTTTGAGCTTATTGAACCACAAAACAACCACGATCTACCCGAGGCTCTTGATACCAAATGTCGGTGACCCAAGAATCACTTCACTTCATATTATGATGAACAAGAAAAGTAGAAAGAAACTAGGAAGAATGTAGAGAGAGAAACAAGAGAGAGAAAGTAGAGAAAATGGAAGGATTACTTGCAAAAATGAAAGTCTTACAAATGAACCAACCACCTCACCTTCCTTGGTGAGGTGTATTTATACCTAAACTAAAAGGCTTGCACGCCTTTAGTATTTCTACGGGCAGGGCTCAGGATTACTTAGGCTTTCGCCCAGTACACGTGACCGGTTAGATTACATATAAGAGCCCGTTTACCCGTCTAGCCTATTACAACGTATATTTAATTAATGACAGAGACCTAATATAATAAATGAACGAACTTTCTTGTTCGACTCAATATTTTGAGGCTAACAGAATCACATTCACTATGATAATCTAGAAAATATCATATAATACTTACTTAATAACGTATCACTTCTTATTACTATCGGAACACTATTATCAAAATAACAGATCGCATAAAAGCGCAACAAATAAAAATTTAACGACTCACGACATTTCGATCCGAATCATCTTTAGTTTATATTTACAAATCATACATAAGGTAAGTTATCATATAATCACATGACATTTTATGCATACAACACAAGCACAAATGCACCAATTCATAATACTTTATGCATCCAACACAAGTATAAATATCCATACTTAACCGACTAATCACAGAACTATTAACTAATCACACATAAAAATAACATACATAAATATACTTACACGTAACAATTAATAAATGTACATTACATGTAACCAATGGCAACGAGGAGTATCAGCGTATGAAGAACGTCCATAGTTTTTAGGTTTTTCAAATGTTTCTCAACCCAGTTCTTTACAACTCTAGACTCTTGATATCACTTTGATATCTAAAATGACTACAATCCGAGTTTTGAAAACAACCTAGTTCTCTACAACCGAAGCTCTTGATACCAATCTGTAACACCCGCCCTGAGGGGCATCGGATTGCGCAGCGGAAATTAGCAATTTGGTGTTACTAAATAGCATTCGTCACCACGATAATAGAAAATGACTCAAATAAGACGTTTACCAAACATGTGTTCCATAATTATTCAGAGTTAAAAGTGCGTTTAGGTCCCACAGAATCGTAACCACCGTCTATTACAAACCATGAAAAACAAATTGTTTTCAAATAAAAGATATTGTTTTAGACACAACATAAGATATTGTTTTTGAAAGACCGGAACACACAAGAAGTCTTTCCATAAAATCCATCACCACACGCACGACACCTCCACGCCATCGTTGCCTTCAGCCTTGGTTACCTGGGATAAAACATGTTTAAAACGTCAACAACAAAGTTGAGTGAAATTCATAGAGTTTAAATTAATCAATAAGTAAAAACCTTTGAACACATATATTAGTTCTTGTGGACAACGAAAGCAACAAATGCAATGTATAGCAGCTTCTTTTCTTTCACGCAATAAGCTCATGACACCAAACGTTAACAAAACAAATGGCATATCATATGTTAAAGGTGCCCCAAACAAGGTATTATTGTCATATACCTACTATAATTCTAATAACAAAATGTCCGTTTGACAGGGTGGTCACAAGGATTCAAACCCCGGACAGGGTTGTCAAACCCAATAGATCTATTTAATGCATTAGCGTTCACCTCACAACAAGGCAATTAACGGTTCATGAAATAAGGGACTTCGACAATAGCAACTTATGCGGAAACAATCTCATAATCGGGTCCAGCATACCATAAAATTATATGTGTTCGATTTATAAAACAAACATGTATCCCCCTCACGGGTTTAAAACATTTAAAAGAATTTAATGCGAGCCTATGAACTCACCTTAAGCAAATGATTCAAATCAATCAAGTCAACAAGCGCACTAAACTTCATGTCTCAACTGCGACCTATATAGTACATATATAGCGGCACGTGACTAAAAGTATAACTTGTCATATATTGCATACTTTCATATATAAATTAATATATATAAATAAATAAATAAATAATATATATATATATCTATATATATTATATATATATATAATATAATAATATATATATATATATCATATATATATATATATATATCACTATTACGTATATACAATCATATACTAGAATCTCCAAGTGCGACGCAAAACATTTCGCTTTGACTTACTTAACAATATCACAACGTTTTTCAATAAAGTTTTCATTTTTAGAAAGCTTGCCGAAAGTAAATATTATATAACCCAAACTTATAGTTTTTTCATCTTAGTTAAACTAACAAATACGAATCATTTCTGTGTTATAAACTATATTCGAAGCATACGCAAGTTTGACTTATCAACAAGTCAAACTACAGTAGTTGACTTTTTAACCTAAAAATAACTCAAACTTTGACTAAGGCCTAAAATCTTCATTTGTTATGATTTACAAAGGGGCCTACCTTATATCAAAACGGACCTTAGAACATCCTTTATCATATTCAAAAGCCTAATTTAGATTTCAAAAATTTCTCGACACGCTATCATCAAGTCAAACTTTCTAGTCAACAAAAGTCAACACAAAGTCATGTCAAAACTCATTTTTATCAAAATCCAACTATTCCAACATGTTTAACTAGCCTAAAAACATGTACTAAAACTATCAAACATATGTTCATACTTGAAATACTTTCAGACCCATTTTGCACTTGAATCATCTAGCTACAATTACATATATGCAATAACCACTTAACTTATCAACACATAATCACAAGTAAATACTCACAAAGCAATAACAAAGTTTGATTTTGTTTCCCCCTTAGCTAGACCGTACGGATGAGCACAAAGACCGAACCAAACAACCTTTTTCAAACCAAACCACTTCAATATAACAACAATCTACCAACTAGAAACACTTACATATACATCTAATCAATGGGAGGAAATTGACCAAAAAACCCAACTTCTTAAATACTCATTGCATGTAAGGTTTTCTTAGTGGGAAATGTAGAGGATTAAATAAGGATTAATATGGTGTAATTGGATTATAATGCATGTAAGTAACAAATTTTTGGCAAGGATTTGTATGTGTGTGTGTTACTTTGAACGGCAAGGGGAGGAGGAGGACAAGAAAAATGAATTTTGGAAAAGAAATATGTATGTGTGTATTTGCTAGTATATATAGAAAGAAAGTTTAACACTTTAACACCTTTAGTCCCTCCTTTCATTTAGTCCTTGCAAGTTTAATACAAAATGGTTATATTTTCGTTACTTAGTCGACTAAACACGGGTAACATCACGCTAGTAAATATTTTAAATCCGTCCCACTAAATATAGTTTAAAACATTTATTAAAACGTTAAACCTCGTAAAACATGACCTTTAAACACGGTTTTTATAAAAACTATAGGAAACGACAAAAAAATATAAAATTAACATATTTACGCTCTCGGAGCAATAAAATAAATTTTTCTGACTTTCTTAAATGCTAAAAACAAATAGAAACTAAATCACGAAATAAAATTCACCAATAAATGGAAATTCTAATCAACCACATATAGCATAACGACTATAATTATTTACGTAATTAAAAATAACTATCTTCAAAGGATAAACGCTGAACTGAAACTCGGTTGTTACAGATTACAAGGCAGTATGCATTAAAAAAAGAAAAAACAAGAATTCGCGAATGCTTACTTTGACTCATCATGAATATTTCTCATGTGCCATATTATGGAGTTACTTATAACTTGATATTCATTTTTTTATGTCAGAAGAGTCACCTATCTTTATCGTTTGAAACCTTGTAGGAGCTAATGGGGGATATTTCTTGTCTTTTTAACTAGAAAGATGATATTGAGCTAACAGTCCCATTGATCACAGATGTGAAGCCCAAAACAGTGGCAAGTCTTCTTTAGGTATGTCAGAGTCTTATTAGTAGTTAATTTTTTGCCTTTTGCTTTGTGAGACCAACATGGTTCTGTTAAATGTGTGAATGTATTGCTACTTAACCATGATTATGTACTTTTATGTGTTAACAAATAACGCCTTTAGTTTTACACGATCATGATGGTGGTTGTGCTTTCTCTGGTAATCGAAATTAAAATATTTTGGTGACACTAATTATTTTGACACAATCATGACACCTTTTGTTAGTTATTGTGACACTATTTTGGTGAAAACTTTCAGGAATGATCATTTTGCCTTTGTATTTGGGACTCACTCGTGCAGATCAGGTTACTGATCTTTGAGTTCTTTTACCTTTTTCATCGCTCGTATTATTATTATATATAAGAAGTTAGTAATTTGTGAACACATGTTGACTATACATGCTTTTCTTATGGGATATTTTCAGGACCTGATATTTTCTCCTTCTCCTAGAGGGAAAAGGAAGGTTGTTATCTCAATAAATATTACGGAGACATCCCTGACATTGGAGGTACTTTTGAGTAATATCTTGAATGTATGGTATATAGTTTTGCTACAAATTTATTTGCTAAATGGCTTTTCGGTATATTCATTTTGTTGGAAGCAGGGTAACGTCGTAGGTTGTTGATTAGTGGTTTTTCAACAACGGTTCTAACAACCCGGTATTTCATTTACTTCTATTAGCTATGTCTTGCTATGACGGCTTAAATAGTTTTTTACTCTTTAATTTTTCTAGCGTTAAAGGAATAGTCTAAAACTTATAAGTTAATTTGCTTCTTTTAGCTTTGTCATGACCTTTACTAATCTAGTATGTTATCCTCTATAGATTACAGATATAGAAAATCTTGTAGTGGCGCCAATATCCAAAGCATCTACTAGGCAAAGGGCTGGAAGGGTTGGACGAGTAAGACCAGGAAAGTGTTACAGGTACTGATATATCATGCATAATAATATGTAAAATTGAATAAAGCTCACTTTTTGTTCAACATAATAATAAGAGTATTAATTATTTATAACATGTTAGCCTAAGTAATATACTATACTTTTATTTATTAATCATCTTTGTCAGGAGCCATATCCATAATATTATTTTTCTCAATGAGATGTCTACACATGGGATTCCTGAGATGCAGAGATCAAACCTTGCCTCTAGTGTGATTCAAGTATACCATCTGTACATTATGATAACGCTATATAGTTATTTTGCATCTGTAAGAAATCTGACAATTGTGTCCTATATGAAGTTAAAATCCTTGGGTATTGATAATATCTTAGGGTTTGATTGGCCATCATCACCATCACCTGAAGCAATGGTTAGAGCTCTTGAAGTACTATATTCCCTTGGAGTTCTTGATGATCATGCTAAACTTACTTCACTAGTAGGATTCCAAGTTGCAGAGTCTACAATGTATGTTATATTAAGATATATTGTATGTAAATTTTTGAGAAACACAGTAATAGTCATGAACCATCTCTATTGCTAATAAGGGTTGATCGATATATTTTATTCTTCGTCGATGGATTCACCTACTATATACATATATAATATCATATATAAATTCTGTTTGTAGGATCCCATGGTTCAAAAATGATCATAAGCATCAATCAGCTTGGATGCTCCTAAGACATTATCACTGTGTCTGTTGTTCCATCGTTCAGTGTATGTGATTAAAAGACCCAAATTTCCAACCTTTGTAACCTTTGTTTATAGTTCTAATAAGTAATCGAAAAGACTTTTCATAGTCAATATGGATATCTGTTAAGGGGCAGAGAGAGCTAGATGAAGCTAAAATGAGATTTGCGGCAGCCGAGGTATGTTATATTACTCAACTGACAATTCTTTTATGCCTAAGTTAAAACTATTTGTACAAGTGGATATCGCATTAAAACTAGTAATTTTGCTTGCTGGTCAAAAGTTTGTTGAGTTGACCCGCAAACAATTCTTTTATCATGAATGATACTATTAACGTTAAGGTATCAGGTCTTCATTGTTAATCTCATCTTATACTACACTTTGAAAGTTGGAAAGTTGAAATAATTTGGATACTGAAACTTGCGCCAATGCTGCTAAGTGGAACTTATCCAATGAAGTAGGCTTCCCTGTGACAAACAAGAGTTTTGATGCTCTCCTAGAGTCTCTTCTTTCAACTGCTAAACCATTTCCTCAATCTGTTGGATATCAGATATTAGCATCTTAGACATCCCCCTTCTACCTAGTAACTGTTAAATATTTGTAGTAGGATATCGAATATTAGCATCGTAGACATATTGTTATCTTGAACTTGTAATTCGAATGTTTGATTGATATTTTGCGAAGTTTAATTTGAATTAATCTGTTATGCACATTTTGTAAATTATTTTATTATGGTTTGACCTGTAATATTGTGGTAAATATGCGGGTAATATTTGTTGACACTTTTGGCCACTTTATGCTTAATTGTATGTGACTAAATACCCAAAAGAAACATGCTTTGTGTGACTAAATATTACAAAAGGCCACACAAATATAAAATGCATGAGGCCAATTTTGAATGATTAATAGTTACTACACAAAATATCAACATTTCTTCACTTTAAACAGCATATGGTCACACTTATTAACACTTTTGGTCACTTTATGCTTAATTGTATGTGACTAAATACAAAAAAAAAACATGCTTTGTGTGACTAAATATTACAAAAGGCCACACAAACATAAAATTCATGTGGCCATTGGATGATCAATAGTCACACAAAATACATTTTTTTCACTTTAAACAGCATATGGTCACACTTATTAACACTTTTGGCCACTTTATGCTTAATTGTATGTGACTAAATACCCAAAAAAAACATGCTTTGTGTGACTAAATATTACAAAAGGCCACACAAACATAAAATTTATGTGGCCATTGGATGATCAATAGTCACACAAAATACACATTTCTTCACTTTAAACAGCATATGGTCACACTTATTAACACTTTTGGTCACTTCATGCTTAATTGTATGTGACTAAATACCAAAAAAAAACCTGCTTTGTGTGACTAAATATTACAAAAGGTCACACAAATATAAAATTCATGTGGCCATTGGATGAACAATAGTCACACAAAATATACTTTTACTTCACTTTAAACACCATATGGTCACACTTATTAACACTGTTGGCCACTTTATGCTTAATTGTATGTGACTAAATATAAAAAAACATGCTTTGTGTGACTATACAGTGTTTACGATCACTAATACTGAATAATTCAACTAAATTTGTACCTAATTAGTCACACATGTTAAGGTTTTGGTCACTGTTTTTTAATGGATACGGCCACTAACTCAAAAATGTGACCGTAGGTACCCTACGGCCACGCGACCTTTAGTCACACACACTCGAAAAATCATGTGCGACTATATGTATATCGTCACACTTTTTTGGTGTAGCCAAATCCACTTTGTGTTCTAGTGTCAAGGTGGTAGGTCAAGGGCAGATAATAACAAACAATAGAACAAAAAACAAAAACCCCTTACTCAACCACAAACTTCTCAATAGTGCCTCTACCTATCCTTCAGCAATCTAAATGCAAGAAAATAAAGCGATAGGGAGAGAGAGGTATTACAGAGAGCCCAAAACAGCAATAAGCAACAGAAAACACTCTTGAAACTCTTTGATTCACTTAGCCAAAGAGTAACAAGAACCAAAATCTTTAATCACCAAAAACCCAATCGAACTAATTAACCCTTAATTTCAAAAAATTAAGATTTTCCCAAAACCTTCCAAGAACGTAATAGAACCGTAATTAAAACCACTTAACAATAGTTAATTGATCACCATAATTTCTTAAGAATAAAAGCCTTAAAAATATCAAACTTTAATTTTTCAAAAAATTAAGGGTTTTATCAAAAACTTCCAGGATAAAAGGAAACACACAACATCTATCAATTAACACAGTTAATTGATCAAAAAACGTTTAAAGAATTAAAAAACCCCAAATTTATAAAACCCTAATTTTTCAAAATCAATCGAGAGCAAGATGATGACCTTGCTCTGATACCATGTAAAAATTGATTAAACCCAGTACAACAGATATTGAATCCTAATTCAAGATCAAACAACAACAAAATATTAACCCGAGAGATAAAAAAATGATTTCAATCAGCAAAGATCACCACAGCTATTCTGGTGTGATCCTATTAACTACTTAGCAATAGTACTATTACAATATCAAAATCAAGATCAACAAAACTAGTTGCAACTTTTTTAGATAGAGACTGAAAAAAGAGAGAGAGATCGATTATGATAACTCTGAGCATGAGGTGGGCTTATATAGCAGCTACCAATAAACTTTGCCAGCTTGACACAAAGAACCCTTGATGAATCTCCATTTAGCTAAAAGCTGCCTAAACTCAAACACGCTTCAAAACATAATATGTAAAAGGCAATATTAGTCCCTAAAGTTTTATTTCCACGTTAAGAGTTAATTTTAACAATCTTTATATGATATGGATTATTACCTTACATACGATTAGATCCCCCAATGAAGTATTGTAAAATAGATGCATTTGTAGGAGGTTTGATTATTTAATGTTTCATGTGTTTGTGAAAGATGGTCCCGTGATATATCATTACAAAGGTATATGTAATTCCTTTTATGATGGTCCTGACATATCAATATAACAAGTGCATCCAGTATATAATCTACACAAAATATGCTTGATCTTAGTTATGTGTACACTATCTATATAAGCACGCATCATGCATTCACGATATATACCACGAACACCTACCTCACCACCCCGTTCCAAACAATTCCGAATTATAACCTATAGGGTATATATATCTTCCTTCCAGTACATGGAAGGAAGATATATATACCCTATAGGTAATTTTTATTACCTATAGGGTATATATATCTATACATTTTTTGTTGGTTAAATTTTAATGTTATTTCCTGTGTTCATTGATGCCCAGGTCGATGAATATTCGCGTACTTCGGTTCCCTCTATTTGGGCAGTTGGCGACGTTACAGATAGAATGAATCTCATCATGTTGGCTTTGATTAAAGCAATTATTGTTGATTTTAACCGTAGTATTTGTAAATATAAAAACTTATTATGTAAAGATTTTGCATTGCTACAATTGTTAGATTTTAGTTTGTTTGCAAAAACGCTTCAGTAGTAAAACAAATTTTTTTTGTTATAAGCTGATTATTAGTGACGATATATTTGGTCTCTAACATGCTGTGACGACTTTTTCGTCACTAATCGTGAACACCAGTGACGAAATATTCGTCTCTAGTGGTTTTAAGTGGTTGGTACTTTATCCAGGAGTGTACCAACTTATTTTCGTCATTAATCGATATTTGTTAGTGACGACATTTTGGTCTCTAAACTGATTAAATAGTGCAAAATATTCGTCACTCTTGGTATTGTTCAGCAGTCGTCACTTAACATGTAAGTGCCACTATTTTCGTTCACCAAACTGTGACAATCCTAGTTTTCGGTCTCTAACTGATTTTAGTTGAACGGAGCTCATAGTGACGACTTTTAATGTAGACGACTTTGTTTGGTCACTAACAGATTTAGTGACGAACTTTAGTAATGTTAGTGACGAAAGTTGTTCTGTCACTATAGGTGGTTTTTCTTGTAGTGTACCCTGCCCCTATCGATTTAGTGCGCATCATCTTCTGTCAACATTTTGCCACGTGTAGATCAAGCACAACCACCTTCACGTACTATATATCTCTATGAAAACATCAAAAAGTTGAATAAATCAAATAATCGGTTAGAGAAAACTACTTTGATTTTGTCAAGCCACAATGTCTAACGAGATATGGTCCATTTTGCGAAACTTTATTAACAATAACGAAAACGTGCTCTATAGCTTTATTTACGTTTTTAGGTATATATAATTCTATCTTATAAGTTATAAGGATGTGAATCATCGATCATGAGAACTATATGACTCATGTCTAACAATTGTTTATATATTATTTGTGATTTTATAGATTGCTACCACAATTGATGTAATATTAAATCATCCTATAATAATTATGACAAATAAACCGATTAGGAATAGTTTCTTGGTGGCACGTTCTGCCTAAAATATCTGTCTAAACTATCATTCCTTCATTTTCTAAATAGCACTTTTTCTATAAATATCTTCTAACTAATGAAACAAAAGAAACTTTAACTGAGTTTAGTGACATGTTTGCTTTGTTCTTATTAATATTTGAAAACCATAAGTTTATAGGATATAAAAATGGTATCCAGATTTTTTTTTCACTATAGATATGTTGTACTGACGGCACATTATATTATATTATATTATAATACTACACATTTTACAAGTAAAACGACGTCGTTTTTCCACTGTTTTACTATTCATTTTAAGCATTGTTCATTATCCGGCCCAGTGACTTTAATTCAGTCCAGTTTCACGGAGCCCATTTTTTTTCCCTTCTCCTTCTCTTAGTCTGTAAACCTTCTAAAAGCAAGAAGATGATGACCAGAAGTGGAAGAACAGACTCGACGACAGATATATAGCATAACCAAATCCAATCAACAAAACCCATTTCCATCATCCTAATCCCATCCTCTCAATATTCTCATATCACAACAAAACTACCACTACATCTCAAACCCATCTCAAACACCAACAAGATTCGATCTTTAACACATGCAATGAAATAAAAATCTCAGATCTCAGTTCCGTTCAAATGGCACACAAATCTATAACGATCTTAAGACCTTGAACAAAATCCTATCACAGATCTTAAATGAAAAACCAAGAAACAAAACGTAAAAAAAACCAACCTGCCCGAGACCGTATGATAGGGACCAATTAGAGGAGGTCAATCTCCTAAGATAGATAGCTATTTGAGTTAGCAACTCTCCAAGAAATTAAGAAAGGAACAAGACTACTTTAAACATATTTTTCTTCTCTGATTTTTCAATAATGCAATACAGTACTTGTAAGGGAAATAATTGCAACTACTTGCAAGACACTAGGAGAACATAACTAAAAACATGAAAATCATGGGAACATGAATACATGACTCTATAACTGCTATAACTAGTCTTAGGAACATTGAAACATAGATGTACGTGGCCTTCTGATACAAATAAATATGACTTTGTCTTCTCATGCACGTATCAATACTTCCCTCCTGAAAACGATCCTTGTCCTCAAGGATCATGGTTCTGTCCCTCAGGTTGCGTGGCTCCCAAGGTGGTTTCAGTTCGGTTTGGAGAAAAACAAACTTTGGTGGACAACATTGATGACAGACAAGAGACATTTTCGAGCAATATAAACATAGACCTCGGTGGCAATAGGCTTGGATATCGGTGGTGGCAAGACATTGCAATCGTAGTCCAACACTTTGATTTTGTGTGCTACGATAATTAGTTGATGGGTTTGTGTTAGCCTCAATTTATTGAGTCGAACAAGGAAGCTCAGTCACTCTACGATGGAGCTTCGGTCTCTAATTAGTTAACGTTGTAATAGGATATTATCGGGAATCGGGCTCGATAGTGAATCTAATATTGTATATGTTTCGGGTTTAATCCCAAGCAAAACCCGAGCCCGGGTCCTAGTTAAATATCCCGCGCGTACCTTTAACGTGACGGGGTATATAAGCTTTTTCTTCTTTAGAAAAAGTGAGTTGTTCATTTTTCTAATAATTCCATTTTCTCTTTTCTCTCATCTCTCTCTCTCTCTTCTTTCTCTCTCTAGAACAACTCATCTTTCTTTCTCATTTCTAGTTCCGATTTCGTGTTTGATTCTATGAAGTGAAGTGTTACGGGATCCTACAATTGGTATCAGAGCTTCAAGGGTGGATTTGTGTTTGATTCTTGTGGTTAATTAGCAAATTTCGTTTAGTCATTTTGGTGCCTTAAATACCCACGGCTCAAAATTCATTTTTGGGGTTTGATGGCTGGTTAATTCGTGGTGTTTTTTCGTGTGCTATAAGCTAAGGATTGATACATTGTTAAATATCCTAACAGTGATACTCAAGCCTCAAGCTTGAAATCTAGCAAAAAGGTTCGAATTTCTTTAAGTGTTCTTCGTGGAGAGTTGCTACTTTTTGGACGATCCACAAAGATATACATGTTATTGTGTGTTAAATCTTCTTAGAGACGCTTAATATTGCAAATCCTAGCTTTGGTTCGTGGCTTAAACGCTTATTTGAGTGATTTTGAAAATCGACATGTGTTCATCGTGGAGGGTTGCTTATTTAATCATTTGTTCTTCACGGCGGTTTGACTAGCTAGGGGACAAGATCCACGATTTAAGGAAATAGTCAACGGCGGTTTGTTGACCACAGCAGCGAGTTGCTAAACGGCGAGTTGCTAAACGGCGAGTTGCTAAACGGCGAGTTGCTAAACGGCGAGTTGCTAAACGGCGAGTTGCTAAACGGCGAGTTGCTAAACGGCGAGTTGCTAAACGGCGAGTTACCAAACGGCGAGTTACTAATTGGCAGCGGTTTGCTAAGAATTTTTAGGTGGCGGAAAAGGGTTTCAGTAAAACAGCCGCAGACTTTTGATCGTAAGTCACGTTTAGGCCCGTTGAAACGAGACGGATCACGACTTGTAACCACCCTTTAGCTGGTTACAGATTTTCGAGGCCCAAAACACTCTGTTTACTATGAGTTATTGACTTTTTCGTTTTTTGGAATTTGTTGTTAGGACTTGTTTTTGTTCTAGCTCACGGGCCCATCTGTATTTTTAGGCCTGTTTCAGTTTGGTGAGCATTATTTTAAAAAACAAGCTGTAACCCTAGCCAGAAAATGATCATGTTTTTTAATACAAATTAAAATCATTGGCCACTGATTCGAAGCAAATCATTCATGAGTTTACTATTGATGATTTTGTAAAAAATCCCGTTAATTCTTTTATAGTTTTAATCATAGACGTTGTTAAAATCCCTGTGAACGTTGATTGCATACAAAGGACCACACACGTCAATCCATCATTCCACTTAAGATCCAACAACTTTCACTTCAACTCACGATAAAATGGAGAAGAAAGATACCTTATCTTCGTGTTCCGATTCAGAAATACAACAAATGCAACTAATTCAAGACAAAACAAAAGAAAGTTGCATGGTATCTTTTCAACGACTTCATTCACACCTCAAGTGTATTTTAAACAAGCTTAAAAGGACAGTCGAGGCCGAAGGATGGATTCAAAAACGCGCATTTGCGACACTTTTTTTTCAAGAATCTAGAGACTTTCAATGGCCGATGGTCTAAACATGGATCAACTTCAAAAGCAACTTGATAACAACAAATTTCAAGAGATTGGATCCATGGCCTCTTTTAAAGTACTCGAGACACAGTTTCAAATGTTCATCAACTCAAAGATCTATTTAAATGATGAATATATTGTAATGACACGAAACTACTTTCTAGAATACACTCGACGATATTCCAAGAATTCCGTGATACACTGATCCAAAACATGATGATGTTAACATGTCGATGAGAATAAGAGCGCTGCATAAATGGAGTATGACAGCAGGGTGAATGAAAGGCTGATGCAGACGACAGAGAAAAAGGTTGATTCGAGTAAAGCATTAGATGCTAGTTTAGTTATCATTGAAAGCAATGGGACAGAATCACAAAAGCAGGATACAAGTAGCAGATCAGGGAATGATGCACATGTTAATGATGCAGATATCAGGATCCCATATATAATGAAAGATGCCTATGGCTGGGTACAATATAGACGATGATATGTATTGCTACAGGACAACAGCATACTGAGCAAACTGAATTCAATAATGAAAGGAAGAAAAGGTTGACCAGAATGCTGAACAATGTCATGACATACGTCCTTTACCTGCTAAATTAACTGATACATGACTACTAACTCTTCAAATCATTCACTCGAGTTGAAAATGTTTTGTTCTACAAAAGACTGTTGTCCCAGTGTCAAAAAGATTTTTGCAAAATCGAAGCACATTGTATCAATCTTAGAACTACAATTACAAATGGAAAACAATGTTTTTAAAATCAGGGCAAAGAGTTTAATTTTGAAGAAAAAGGTAATGAAACTAAGGTTAAAAATGACATCGATGTAAGTGAACAATAAACAATCGAATATGGAAATAGTGTGGCTAAATTACTTGCAGAGAATGAGCAGTTACATAAGGAAAAAGAGCATTTGAAACAGACTTACAAAGATCTTTTTGATTCTATCAAAAGTACACGTGTTCAGACCAAAAACCAGAATGACTCTTTAATGGAACAACTGAACAAAAAGTCTAATGAAAATGCTGATGTACTAGCTCAGATTCAGAAAAAGGGGTTTGCAATTGCAGATTAAAAAAATGAGTTAAGGAAACTAACAGGAAATAGTGTGAATACTAAGTTTGCAAAGCCATCAATCTTGGGAAAACCGGTTGGACAACCACTCAAAAACCAATCCGTTGTTAGACAACCGACTGCGTTTAAGTCTGAAAGACCTAGAATTTCAAAACCACGGTTTGCCTCCCAAGTTGCATGTGGAACTAAGACTTGTCAAAACCGTCTATTCTGAAACATCATTGCCTAAGGAAGAGAATCTTCCCTGTAAAACCTCATCACATGATTGCACCAAGCTCATCTAGGTATAGCTCAAACGACATTGTTCATAATCACTACCTAGAGGAAGCTAAGAAAAAGACACATGAACACTCTAGGATCCCTAGAAATTTTTCTGACTCCAAACATTTTGTTTGCTCGACATGTCAGAAATGTGTCTTTAATGCCAATCATGACGCTTGTGTAATTCAAATTCTGTAGAAGTCAACTCGCGTGCTAGGTTTCCATCCAATAAGAACAAACAAACAGAAATAAACCCGTTTTAGAGCAGAATAAGGGTTTGACAACTGAAACAAAAAGACAGATCCAAAGGACATAGGTTTTTCAATCAAAAAGACTACTACTGTGCATGAGAGAAGAACAACCAAGTCCTAGATCTTGTCTTAGGTTGGCAACAACGGGTTAGGAATTCTCATGACTGTTTGTATAGATGGGTTCCAACAGGAAAGACATTCGCCTCTAGCACAACAAAGGTTGAAAGTGAACCCCCAAATGGTTCAAATGCAGATATCCCTAACCATGTGTGAAAGCGAACAAGCTCTTAATGTCAGTGCAGGTACTCTCTTAAAGTACAGGACATCGTTCAAATCCTACAGAGGAAGACTCAGTGTTTGTTGTAAAAGAAAGATATCTCAGAAAACAGGGCTTCAAGGAATTTTGATCTGATGATCACGAAATGACGTTTGAACACAGCAGTTCAAGCCTTGATCATCAATGTCTAATGACGTTTGAACACAACAGTTCAAGCCTCGGTCGTCAATGTCAAATGATGTCTGATCACAACAGTTCAGGCCTCGGTCGTCACAATCTCATGCAACCCCGTACAACATTCGCGAACAAAGCACATCCATACTCGGTATCATTTCATAAAGGAACAGGTTGAAAATGGTATAATTGAATTATATTTTGTCAGAACTGAATACCAATTAGCTGACATGTTTACGAAAGCCCTTCCTGAGGATCGGTTTAAGTATCTTGTCAGAAGGATTGGTATGAGATGTTTGACTCCAGCTGATCTGGAGGTTCTGACAAATGAGACTGCTTGATATCATCATCAAACATCACCATGTACATATTTTTGAGAAAAGCAAAATACAAAAATATAAAACTTCAAAAAGAAAATACAAAATCAGAAAATCAGAAAATTTCCAAAAAGATTCTTCTCGACATGTCTCTTGGAATCGATAACATTTACGTGCTTAGAAATGTCGATTAACATTGACACGGGTGTGTAAATGAAGTTCGAGCGAGAGTTGCAAATAGTTTCAAAACATGTCATTTCTAATTTTCTAAATGGCTTATGTGCAAATATCAGTACATAACCCGGACTTCAAATAAAGGAAGGTTTATAACTTATCCTCACAACGAGAAAATTAACGTTTCTCGGTCTTGAGCTGTTCTTACAAGACATTCAATGTTTTTAGCTCAAGAAAAAGGATAGTGTACGTTTCAGTGCGCTTACCCTTACCGTTAGAAGAGAAGTCCTCTAACATCTGGTTTTTCAAAAAGTTGAACACAATTTTTCAAGAATTTCTCGATGACAATTCATAATCTTTCAAAATTGTGTGTTCAACACTCCAACCCTCACAATGTTTTCAAAAGACAACAATTTTTCAATTGGTCCTATTCTTGAGGGGGAGTTTTTCGAAAAACAAAGTTTTAATGTTCTTGGATACATCAACAACGACAATTCTTATGTATTCAAAACATTATCAAAATGTTCCAAACCATTCATGCTGATAATATTTTCTCCCACATAATTTTCAAGACATATTTTAATCACAAGGTATTTCAAAAACTAAGTGTTTATTATTTAAAATAAGGGGAGAAAATGTATTTAAAATATGATCTATTCGACTCAATGTGCTGAAGAAAAGGTTTTATGGTTCGATCTTATACCCAACATCTTAATTTCACGACGATTCTGAAGTCATAAGGTGGTTAGGTTAGGAATCAATCCTATGATCCAACCAGAACAGGAGGATCTACCCAAGGATAATCCAAAGTTAGAAATAGCAGTCCTTAGGTATGATTGGAGATGAATGTATATGGGAATAATGCCGACTAAGATTGAGCTAACACTGGAACAATCACAACAAGGTGTTAGTAATGACGTCTTGGTAAGCATTGAAGGCGTTGAAGAATGAAAAAGAAATGTATGGATAAAGGGTCTAAAGAAAGAAGCCCTCCACACAACTTAAGGCAGAAACCGGGTCAATACATAATCTATCAGAATCACAAGATGATTGCTGGTGTGATGCAATGCACAACCCTTCCCAACCATTCGAGTTTCTCTTAAAAGAAACTTGTCTCATTTGTCACGGAGATACACACGTTATCTATTGACATCTCATTCCGAGATCGTTGATATTGAATAGGTGGCAATCTGCTCCAGCCTCCGAGTACTAAAACCAAAATGCACTAATCGAGTCTAGAGCCAAGAGATCAATCAAAATCTCGTTAGGACACATTCCATTTCAAACACTTGTTGAACATCATCAAGTTTACAAGCTGTTAACAAGAGTCCTACGCAATATCCTTGTGATATTTGCCAGAACATCAGAGTGATACTTTTAGTATTCACAATGAAGATGGAAATCCTGCTTGAGTCAACCTCAAACAAGCTCTCGGTAGGTGACTTGCGAGATTCTATATGAATCAAACTTGTGACAACTGGATATCGATTTGGTCCAGTAAATGAATTGACGGTTGATGAAAAGATTAAAACTCCCGATGTGTTACAAAAACGCTTTTACAAGTAACACGTCGATTGATTTTCAAATCATTTTTCTCGATTATCACTAACGTAAACCTGCAGGTTAAAACGGTGGTGACGGTATTCCAATCAACCAAAGTCGATTCATTACCATATATTCATGCTCATTCTACAAAGACAATCTATCAAAAAAGCTCAAGATTTAAAGATAAAGACTTTCGCTAACTCTGATTTAAAGCTTTCAAGATAATGCAAAAGTATGAGCATGTTGGTCAAAGACATAAGATCGCAAGATGGCAAAGATGATAAAAACAATGACAAAGGCTCAAAGTCTAGATCGCAAAGCATGAAGGAACAAACCTACAACAAAGAACAAAGAAAAAGACCAAGACCACATGAGTTTAAACGACAAAAACAATCTCATTTATCTCATGAAGGAGTGTCATTAATGAACTCACTTCGGGGGAGATTGTAAGCCTCAAAATATTGAGCCGAACAGGAAGTTCGTTCATTACGTGTACGAGTCTCGGTCATTTAATTAGTTAATGTTGTAATAGTATAATATCGGGAATCAAGCTAGATAGTTAATCTAATATTGTATATGTTTCGGGTTTAATCCCAAGCAAAACCCGAGCCCGGGTCCTAGTTAAATATCCCGTGCGTCATTTAATGCGAAGGGGTATATAAACTCTTTTCTATTTAGAAAAGAGTTAGTTGTTTATTTTCTAAAGAATATCATTTTCCATATTCTCTCATCTCTTTCTCTCTCTAAAGAAATCAACTCATCTCCTCATCTCTTTTCTTGATCTAATTTCATGTTTAAATATATGAAGTGAAGTGTTAAGGGATCCTACAGATAGATTTAGACTCCACGTTATGCCCATGTTGCGAGAATGTCGTTGAAACAATTGACCACATTACGGTTCGATGTCCTCTTGTTTCTGCTGTTTGGTCAAAGATTTTTTTGTGGTGGGGTATTGGTTGCTTTAATGGCTCATCGTTATCAGATATTTTACCCTCTCATGGTTTAGTTTCATTGAAACTTGAGAGCGTGTGGCAAGCTGTCATTCGGAGTTCTTTGTATCTGATATGGAAAGCGCACAATAGCAAGGTTTTTAAGTCTAAAGAGATGGTGGTCGCTGATATATTTTTCAAAATTCAGTTGATTTCTTTCTTTTGGATTTCACACAGATTTAAGAATCTTGGTATTTGCTGGGTGGATTGGTGCAAAGGCTCGTGTTTTTCGTGATTTAAGTCGGGTCTTGTTCGGTGTTTGACTCTTATGGTCGCTTCCTTTGCACGCGTAGGGTGAAGTAACCTGATGTTTTTTGTTTCACGTTTGATTAGCTTAGAGTCATTTTCGGTTAGGTGTAATTGTATTTCCTATCATCTTGCTAGTCTCTTTTATATATATAATTCTGCTTTAAAAAAAAAATCATATTTTCTATTTTAATTTGTAGTTCATGATTGAAAGAAGATGGTAATTATCCTCTTTCCAACCTTTTAATGTATCTATATGTAGGTTCCAAGTTTCACACAAATTATGAACTAGAGAGAGAAAGTGGAAGGGAGAAACATATAGAAAAAACACACTAAATGTGTGTGTAAAATGATTCAACCAACACCCTCTCCATGTGTGAAGAGGGTTAATATACTTACATAGTTGGGCCAGGTCGGGCTTTCTATGGGCTTTCCTTGGACTTTCTATAAGCCGGCCCGGTTAGATTACTTAGATATTACATTGAATTGACTAACTATTACTAAGGCTCGTGAGATCGATAATGATCGTCACTTCACTAAAAACTGAATTCCTAACAATCTCCCCCTAAGGGACGATCGTTGAGATCTCATAAATGATCAACACTTTTTGTGTTCCTAACAATTATCTCCCCCTAAGGGGTGATCATAGAGATCTCTCCTTGTGACCTTAATCATTAATCGTTGAAGATTCTTGTCTTGATCTTGGGTCCTTTTTGTGTAATAGTTGATCTTTTGTCTTGATTCTTTGCGTAGTGATCATTGACTTTAGGCTTGAGCTTGTTCCTTTATCTTGACTTGTATGTGAATATGTGATCTTGAGCACCTTGAGATCATCAACCAAGCATAATCTCTTTTCGCTATCTTGTAAACTTTGCCACCTTGTGAACTCGTGACTTTTGGACCGACATGCTCATACCTTTCTTGATTTGATAATCTTGAAAAGCTTTAATAATGCATCTTTCTTGAATTTCTTTAACTTTAACACTTTGTCGCTTCAAGAAGGACGTACGATATCAGAGTAGCGGAAGTCTTGAAACATGTACTTGAGCTTTCATGATGTCTTTATATTTGTCGGTCGGGTATGAGCATGTGGCTATGAATCTTGTGAGTTAGCTGGAATCAGGTACCTTCACCTCCATCTTTAAATATTCTGCATTAAAACAGTTAGCAATAAAGCGGGGGGACGAATATGGCTTTGTCATTCGCCCGTGGTTGGTTGGAGTAACCTTCGAATCCGTGAGGATCGACCTGTGATCAGGTAGATTCAATTTAAGAAGAATCTCCTTGACAGGATTTCAAGCTGAAGTATCGAATCTTTCTAACACATATGTATCAGATTCATCAAACTTAGCATGTTCTCATTATCAGAATGTCTCAAAGCAGACAGCATGATAAAGGAACAGCGAGTTACAAATCTCCACCGATTGAAAATAAAAAATTATTTGAAAATCAATCGACATGTCACTTGCTAAAGTGGTTTTGTGACACATCGAGAGTGTTAATCATTTCAAAAATTCATCAGCAATCGTCAATTCATAACCTGGAACAAAGTTTTTGATTCTTATAGAAATCGCACCATCGTTTCTTCCATTGTCACAATTTTGATGTATATAGAATCGCACAATCACCTAACATAGCTTGTTTGATGTTGGCTCAAGCAGGATTTCCATCTACATATTGAATGAAATCACTTGGATGTTCTGACAAAATCACAAGGATAATGCGTAGGACTCTTAATATGTTAACTTGTTATTCGCATTGTGTGACATAGCAAGCATGATTTGACAAGTGTACTTAGAAAAATTTGTGGAAACATGATCTCTTTGGCTCTAGACTTAATAGGCACTTTGTTTTAGTGTTTGACAAGTGTCCTAATGAGATTTATGGATGATCTCTTTTGGCTCTAGACTCAATAGTGCACTTTGGTTTTAGTGATCAGAGGCTGGAGCAGACTGCCATCTTTTCAATATCAACTAACTCGGAGTGAGAAAGTTGATAGAAATGCGTGTAATCTCCGTGAGAAATGAAACAAGAGTCTTTTGAGAGACCTTGAGTGGCTAGGGAGGGTTGTGCATTGCATCACTGGGTCCATGATGTCAGTCTTCAATGTCAGCAATCATCTTTGTGATTCTTGACAGCAGATGTATTGACCCGGTTTCTGCCTAAGTGTAAGGAGGGCTTCTTTCTTTTCACCCTTTATCTTAACTTTTCTTTTTAATTCTTCAACCCCTTCAGCGCTTACCGAGACTTCATAACTAGTACCTTGTTGGGTTTGTTCCAGTACTAGCTCCATCTCAGTCGGCACTTTTCCCGATTCTCACTTTTTCTCCTTTTGTATCATACCTAAGGACTTCTACACTATCTAGTGGATATCCCTGGGTAGATCCCTCCGGTTCTGGCTGGATCATGGGATTTGAATACCTATACCTAACCACCTTATAACTCCATAAATTTAAGTACATGGTCGGTCTTTCGGGTATTCCATCACAATCGAAGCCAAAATCATTGAAAAGTTCAATCAAAGTGTTTGATATAAATATCAAAAGATTTACACTTTGAGAGTTTTTCATCATCACTAAAAGCTCCCCCTTAACATGTGCATCGTAATCGTAGTACATGCTAAGTGTGGAGTGCATTGAGTCCATTTTATCTGATCACATTTCAATACAAATTAGATTCAGTTTAATCACATTTTCTCCCCTTATCCAAAATGTTAATCCCTTGATATTTTGGATATCAATTTGATTAAACGTTCGGGGACAAAATGTTACACAATCTCTAACAGGAACATTTTAATGCTCCTCCTCAATATTTGAGGGTATATAAGACAGTGTTGAGTACAATAATTTGAAATTTTTTGAATTTACTAAGAAATTCTTGAAAATTTTGTACTCGAGCACTCCTTATTATCACCATAAGTCTACACTACATATATACAAATTCACAAGATTATTATGTACGAGGTTTGACCTGAATGATGAGAACATCATATGATAGAATCATATGGTTCTTTGTAGCAGCCGTAGGTCTCCTTCGTACAATCTCCCACCAACAAACTTTTCTAAGCTCCTCATTAACCTTCTTTCTTTCAAGAAGTTGTCAATCTGATCTTTCTCTATCCAAGCACTCTTCGGCATTGTTTCAACTTTCTTTCCAAGTTACAAAAGTCTTTGCTTCAAACTTCGAGTATGAAACAGATTCAGATACATATGTAACTTGAGCTTGTGTGGTTGGTGATGTCTGTGTTGATGTTGTCTTAGCTTCCCCCTAAACCAGCAATCCTTTCTTGAGTAGATTCAAAACTTTATTGGAACCCGCATCAAGCAGTCTTGATGTATAAAGCCCAGATATCCGAAGTACATACTTAACCCTTTCAAGAATTTGATACCGCAACTCCAAAGTCAATTAAGTCCCGGATGTCCGTATTTCTCCTTATACGATAGTGATGATATAAATTGTAACACCAAAGTCAACTATTCCCTCTTAAGTAGTCGAAATGAAAACACCTAAGTCAACTAAGTCCCAAATGTACTCATTTCTTTCTGCAGAATACTGACTATCTTAAGGAATCATCATACTTATCAAACCTATGTGTACCTCTTTTATCAAATATTTCTACTCCTTTTAAAATTAAGCTTAGAGATTAACTGTTT
>BQNB010085729.1:2447-27545 GCA_026074375.1 Tanacetum coccineum
AATATTACAAAAACACCCTTAAAAATTATTTTTTTTCAACAGAATTTGACAGGTTTGTGGGGGCAGCTGCCCACACTGCCCCCCCTTTGGTACCGCCACTGGCTATATGGATCCATACATATTGGGAGACGAGGTAGGTACCAAATCAAATCTAAATAATGCACATTGAGTATGAAGGCCCATCTTCATTACATATGTTGTCGAGGCATTTTGAATCACAAAAAGTAGTACTACTCGTTTCATTTCTTAATCTTAGTCTAATAACGATTGTATAAATTGATATCTCTCAAGTACATTAAGTTGAAACTATAAAGTTGATGAAAATGAACATGTCACAACTGACAAGCCCTAACCACATTCATGAGTGGTCCATGTGGTTACATTGACCTATTTACCCTTCATTAAGTAAACCAAATGACCAATTGACTTTTAACACATGTTACATACTACTTACATATTCGCATACCTCATCCATCGTAAATTAAGTAGGAAAGACTCCAACATTAAATTATTAGATTTAGATTGCTACCGACCAATTAGAAAGAAAGATAAGGTTTTCTAGAAGAGTTTTCCAAGTGGTGCATGTACGTTAGTACGTGCGTAATTAACAATATTGATTTACATAATAATCCTTCAACTCGTTTATGTTGTTACAATTACTATAGTATATTGTATAGAAACATATTATAGACGACATTACGTACAACTACACCAAAGTAAGGGAGGAGAATAAATATAATTCACAGAAGGCTGGGACTAGGAGAGAGGCAAAAAGAGTGTGGTCACATGATTTTCTATTGAGAAAATTTGAGTATTAATTTTTATGATATAAAATATCTGGCTGTATTTTTGTAATGTCTCCTTTAAAGAATCTAGATTTGTTATATTTGAGTTTCTAACAATTATCAGAGTGTTGCTTCATCTGACCACAATTTGATGGCTCCGTCCTCCTATCCGTAATGATTGTTATGTGTCAAATGATGTCAAGATTGACGGCATGTTATCAACACGTTTCTTGCTTATTCTATCGATTCTAAATGATATGTGTTTATGTTGATTGCAAGGGTTTTAGTAGGATATTCTGTTTTTATTCTAGGAACCATAACAAAATATCATTTAGAATACGATATGATACATTGGTGCATGCACGTTTAGGAACCCATAACTCAATTCATTTTACTGGATTGTGAAGTCTTTTTGATTACGGATACGATACTAAATATAAATAGTCAATAAAATGGTCTTTAAAATAAGCAAAAAAAAAAAAAATACAAAAATACGCAAAAATGTTATTTTCTACAAAACACATTTGACAATTTACTACAAGTACAACAGATCACATGACAAATGACGCGAAAAATGAAAGTTTGAGATTCAAGAAGAGTACATAATAAGGAAAAAAATATGATATTTATATTATTGGTGTGTGGAAGGCTATGGAAAATATAGTCGAAAGCAAATAAGCTCAAGGCTCACATATAAGATAAACAAAACACCCGTAGACTGATAAATATAAAGCTATTTAGAAAATTATCAAAAAGTTTAGCTACCAAATTTATACGAGTCACGCATATGGAGTAGATAAGACTACAGTTTATTAGTAGTAATATCACAAGCTTGTAAAGAGGTAACATGAATTAGGATAATCAGCTGGACGTAAGGAGCATAAAGCCAAGTTAATCTTCTAATCTGATAATACAGGTGGACCCCAAGGTATTAGCTACTTCAACATGATTGTTAAATGGAGTGCGGGTATGTCTCTAAAACTTTGAACGATATTGACAAAAAAAGGGCTATGTGAAGTAGCCTCAAAATACTCTAGGTTTCTCGTACCGGTACGCATGAGAGGGAAATGAAAAATACTAGTTTTTTTTTAACGGTGACTTTATGATAGGTGTTAATGAGAAAAGCCTGGCTGGCGTCAAATTTTCAATCTGAAGAGGTTGACAATTGATGTGACCAAGTCTATCTACAGGTGTCTTTAAAGTGGTGACGATATGAGAGAAACCGGAGAAGGTAAAAGCTTGAATTTTATGATCACTTCTCTAATGTAGCATTCGGCTTATAAGGAGGAGTTCTCGTCCCTGATGGCATGGGACTTGTCTTTTAAAAATGCCCTTTCACCGAGCCATAAAAGATTTTCTTTGTGGGAGCTTGTGGTAGCTTTTTCGAATGATGGAGATAAAGAGGGCTCGTTGGGATGTGGAGAAGAGCGTGCTCAGGTGTGCCGGACGGTATTCACTTTCAAGTTCTTTAAACGATTTGGGACACTTATACAACACTTATGTAGTGAGATGGTTTGTTCGTGGCTGTCTGTTTCAGATTGGGATATTTTCCAGAAAGGATGTAAATGTCTTCTCTTTATTGCTTTGATTCCTAAAGTCTGGAGATCGCTAAATTTGTTTCGAATATTTAGACCTATTTGTCTACTGTGGCTTGTCAATAAAAGATCTAGATTTGCAAGATTTTACCGCCGGATTGTACTAAGGCCAGGGTTTTATTTGGCGGGTAGAAGTAGCTGTGGTTATGTGGGAGACAACTGGTTTATTAAAGGTAAGAAGGAAACATTTATTGGACCGGTCTGTTTAATTTAATACGCGAGTGCATGGCTTCGGTATCGCAAGAAGAAAATAAAACTTATTGGATCTTTCAAAGTGTGAGATTTCGATGACTCCAGGCTTGACGATTATTTGAGATGGGCCTGTATCTTTGATGTGATAATGGAGAGTATTAGTTTTGAGTTATAAATGGCGTATGCTGGATTTCAGGTTGTTTTTTAAAGAAATGATAGTCATTATGCCTCTGAATTTGTGACGGCAGTGATGTGGTTCTCCCTACATGTCTGTGAGAGTTCGATGTTTTTTAAGGGTTTAAAGAACAAGGAGATCTTTTCTGCTCGATTTTTCTTCATACGCCTTGCCTAGGGAACTGGTTTGTACCGACATCTAATCATACGCTAAGGTTAGTGAATGTGGGTGAGTCAAAAGGTAGTTTCTGAATGGCAAATTCATGGGTAAGTCATGGTGTTTTTTCTCACTTATGTTATGCGGACGTACGCTATTTTTGTAGGTGAATGGTCAAAATCCAGAACGCTTATAATCTGATTTGAATGTCTTGGATGTTTGATACTTGGTCTCTGTTTAAAGAATTAATGTTAATAGGAGTATGCTCTTAGGGTTTGTGTTTCTGATAGAGGATCTGTTGCTGAAATGGCTAAAATGTTCCTTGGAGTTAATTAGTGTGTGAGGAGGTCATTAAGCTTTTGTGCCAATTTGGAACGAGTTTCTTGTTAGTGGATTTATGTTGATCTTATGTATATGGTGCCCGTTGGATACGGATGGTTAATATGGGGGGGGAGATAAGGGAGATTTGAAATTGTGGTTCATGTATCTATCAATGTTCAAGTTATTTGTCGGAAATTTCAGTCAATGGTGAGTTGTTGGGTTCGTTTTCGGTTGGTGGGCAGGTTTACTTCTTAATTTTATAATCTTCGTGGTTAGTACCTCCCATCGTTGTATAATATGTCTTTTGTACTTGATGCACTGACTTTGCTTGTGAATTGTGCAAAAGCAATTGGTATGTCCATGCGAAATAGGTTCTTTTTGGGATGGCGGGATCTTGGGACGAGAAAAAGAGGATTTCATTGGTTTTATAAAATGGAACACGTTTGCTAGCGTCTAGGGCCTCTGGGCGGGGTTTTCTTTGGATTTTTTCCTCTTGGCGGACTTATGCAAATGTTTATATGCATTAAATGTTGCTTTATTGTTCTATGTAGGGATTTGGTGCGATTTCGTTTTGCAGCCTAATGATCTTTGGTGGGGTTAAGGTGGTGGTAAAAGGTATACATGGCTAGATGGGTGGTAATTGTGCTGTACATACGGAGTATCTTTATTCTTATTATACAAACAGTACTTGGATTGACATTTAAAGGTCTGTCATTACAACTCTCAATGATAAAGGATTGATTTAGTTGTCCTGCTTGTATGCGATCTGTCTTGTGCCATGGTACATCCATTATTCGATGTTTAGGACGCGATAAGTGGAGTGGGTGATGAGCCTTTAAAATGATGTTTTCCCTGCATTATTAGCTTTTGGTACATATAATAATCGGACTCGTACTGTTATGGTCGCATCATTGATATGTGTCGAGAAAAAAAACACATATCCTGTTTTAAGATCAAAAATGGCATAAAAAGATAAAATATGTACATAAAAAGTGTTTCGTACAGTAGAACCTCTCAAATATTTAATACTCGATTCATATCTACTATAAACTTCTCTAGAGTACAAATACAGTAGAAACTCGATAAATTAATACTCGATTATTTAATAAACTCTCTAAGATAATATTTTTTGCCGGTCCCGACTCGGGGATAGGGTGCTAAATTAATAATTCGCTAAAATTATAAGATAATACATTTTTGATAATTTCTTTAGACCCCATATAAAATATAAATTAATAATTCCTTATATATAGCATATTACATGAATGATTTATGAAGGTTTCTTGAAAAATGACTCAATTGTCTTTTGTTTTTTGTTGAAATCAATTTCCCCTTGAATCTCGTCTCTAATTTTCCTTAGCATGGTAAGAACTTCTGGTGTTGTTTTCTCATAGCTCAACAAGAAATTGTTCAATGTGATTGCCGCTTTAATAGCTTCGTTTCGCGAAGGGGGTTCCATTGTAGAACTTTCATCATCTTCTTCATCGATATCATCTTTATTAATTCCAATAACGCTTTCAATAATTTCTTCATCAGTCAACAACTGTGCAACTACATTTTCTTCTGGGTGAGTCAGAACATCTTCGACATCCATTGCATTGCGATAACCCAACTCTTTGATCAAATTCTGGAGTTCTTGAGTGCTTTCACCACCTTCATTTGAGTTCTCAAAAGTCATGTTATCTGTTGATCGAAGTTTACAATGACGAAAGCAGTTCGCAATTGTATTTGCACTAACATCCATAGTCCATGCTGAAATTGCAAGATTCATTGCATCTAATACATTTATTTTTGCTGGATTTGGAACCCCTAATTCATAACCCTCCAAAAGACTTCTATAAAATCGACGACGATAATGCATCTTAAAAGCTCGTATGATCCCCGCGTCACAAGGTTGAATTTTTGAAGTTGTGTTTGGTGGCAAAAAAAATAATTCAACATTTCGTAATCCTTCAATAATTTTTGGATGAGCAGGGCAATTATCCACAATCAAGAGAATTTTTCTTCCAACCATTTTTTTATCAAGTTGGCGAACATATTCTTCAAATAACACACCAGTCATCCAAGCTCGTTTGTTAGCACGGTACTCACAGTTCAGACTGTTCAAGTTTACATTCTTGAAGCACCTTGGTTTAGCATATTTCCCAATAATCCATAAAGGAAGTTTTTCCGAACCGTCCTCATTACAGCAAATAGCAACAGTTAGTCTTTCCTTGTCTTGTTTTTTCCCTTCAAGCTGCATTGTTGCAAGGGAATGATCCGGTTGAAGTCTAAAAAACAAACCTGTTTAAGATCAAAACATGTAAATAATTACATCACTAAAGTACAAAATATAAAATAAAATAATAAAAAAACAAACCTGTTTCATCCATATTAAAGATGTCTTTCATTTCAAACTGATCAACTTTGTCTCTTATGGATTTTAATTTGTCCTCCATGCCCTCCATTTCAACAGATCCACTCTCTCCAAAACGCCGGAAATTTTTAATTCCATATCTTGCTTTGAACTTTCCAAGCCAACCAATAGAAAAAGTAAAGTCTGGAGTATCCACTGGATACATATCTTTCATGAACTTTTTCGCCTTCTCGATGATTAGTTCACCTGTCATATTCACATGTTCTTGATATTGAAGAATCCATTCATAGAGAGATTTTTCTAGGTCAGGAAATTTTGCCGGTTTGTGTCGCTTAACATCGCCTCTTTCGGGAGCAAGTGAGAGATACTCTAAAGACCGCTTAACTGTATTCGATATTGTCGCTTGACTCACCTGCAAACCATAGTTACTATGAACCCATTCTTGCAATTGCTTTTGAGTGAGACTTGGATTATCCTTGTTGTGCTTGCATAATGCTCTTCGAATCTCGTCTGTCATTGTTGTTTTTTTCACACCTTTAAGATGGGAAGCCATGTTGTGTGTATGATTTGTTTGTGTTAACCTATTTTGATCTTGTATTTATATAGAAAATATTTTTAATGTCCATAAAGTGATACATTGAACACAAGAAGCATAATAAGGTGGGAGATTGAAGGTTTCTTTCAAATTGGGCCGTTCATTTGATATACATGCATTGTATACAATAATTAATAAAATATTAATTAATATATAGAGAATTTTTCTTCCAACCATTTGTATACTATAAATTAATAAAATATTAATTAATATATAAATTAATAATTATTAATTTATCGATTAATTAATAACTCTTTTAATTAATAAATTTTGGTGGTCCCAAGTGTATTATTTTATAGAGTTTCTACTGTACACTGTTCTGGTCGATAACCTGATACGGCGCATCCACTTCCATTGGATACAGCGTATCTAACTTTCTTATCCAATACAACATATTCATTTAAAAGATTAAAACGGCGTATTCAGATCTACTGAATACGGCATATTGATCGTCAGATAACAACTGATTCTCCATATTTGATTTTCGTGCTTAACTTTCTATCTTTCTTCAAAGCAAATCCTGCTGATATTTTTACCTTTGTTACAGGACATACTTATCAGAGCTAGTTGATTGAAGAAGATACTACAAGAACTATGGCAGAACCAATTTTAAAGAAATACATGGAAAGTGCTCGAGCTGAATCAAATCCTACTGAGCCAAATACTGACGACGATATAAATATTAAACTCAGCAAAGAATTTTTGATTGAGTTAAAAAAATGCATACCATGAAATGTTTGATGAAGACGCGGTGGACCACATTGCTAAGGTTCTTAAATTACTTGATTTAATCAAATTCCTGGTGTGGACTCCCATCGACTACGCATGAAGGTTTTTCCTCTCTCACTGGCTGACGATGCAAGACAATGGTGGATAAATGATGGGGAAGGAAAAATTACCACTTGGGAAGAGCTAGTGGAGAAATTCTTTTGTAAATTCTATCCCGAATCCCATGATGGCAAAGACGAAATGTTAGACGAAGGGGATAATTGGGGGATTTATCCACTTGAATTCATATCACGAGTAAATTTATCATTCAAAAACCATATGAAAGTGGATGGAAGAACTAAAAAGGTATTATTCCACTCTTAGATGAATGGAAGTTCGAATAAAAGACGATTAGATAACAACATAAATAATATATAATGGAAGGAATCTGACTATGGAAACCACCTCAACACTACTACTTATTAATTCTTCAAAGCCCATGACGAACGACATTGAAGAAGGGAACGAGCTGAGATAAATGAAGCGTAAAGAAGACAAGAAGAATGATGAGCAACCTAATAAAAGGGTATGCAAAGCCGAGAAGTTTGAAGCTATAAAATATTCACTAGGATCTAACGAAGAATACATTGCTATAAGAAGATGTGAATATAATGCTTGGGAAAAAAGCGAAGATAGTATGTCTCAAATCTATCAAGAATTTTTTTAGAAAAAGGACAACGGATGGAGGGTGAAGCGAATCGAATGATGAAGCTGGAAGGAAAAAGTCTAACTTAAAGATTAGTTGAAACAAAAGTGCTTCCCGGGAGACAACCCGGATTGTTATTTATTTTTAGCGAGTCTGTCTTCCCAGACATCAATACGGCGTATCCGCTCCATACCATACGGCGTATTGAATGTCTGGACGTTATCAGTCCTTTATTTTTATGAACTTTAAAACATTATTGTCAGTTCTGGCAATACATCGTATTCATGCACATGATGCGGCGTATTTGGCAGACTGACCCATATTTAGATACTTTTTACACGTTTCTCCATACGACGTATTCCCGTTTATGGATACGCGTATTGGTCTCCTGTACAGTTTGTTTAGTTTATTTATAATTAACCGTAGGTACCGAGATAGGATTTTTGCATGTTTTTCTTATATTTTGCACATGACCTCGCTGCAAAGAAATTGACAAAGTTGGTAGGGTATCGATCATTTGGAATCATGTGTGTGTTGTAGTCATGCTGGTATTCAGACGCATTTATAACACACATTCTTGCTCATAAACTCAACTTGGAGAATCTCCCGAGCAAAATATCAAGGGAGTTTCTCATTCTAATTCTTTTAATTCCTGTTTTTAATGTTTTATCTATACAACGAGGATGTTGTATAATTCAAGTGGGGGGATGTGAATTAGAATGCATACTTGTCCTATTTTTCACACTAAAATGCTTAAATTATGCTCAAATTTAAAAAAAATTCAAAGCATACTTTTGTGAAATTACTTGTTACATAACCTGCACACAATAACCCTTATTAGATATTGTGAGGATTTAACCTTATCCGTTTCTAATTGTTTACCCAAATTCCACAAAAATATGAGTGTGCCGGTGATGTTGTAGACTTTAGAACTTGGCTTGGTATATCTATTCGAGACCACAATAATGAGTACTATGGATTTAGATGGAGTGACTTGTTTAAATTGGTAAATTTCTAGGATTACACCCAAAAAGCCTTTATATGTTATTTTATTAACTAACTACACTGGTTAGTTAAATCCCCGTATAAACCCTTTGTTTACTGCTCATATTATGTGTAATAACCTAATAAAAACAATTGATCTAATCCTTAGAATTAAACACCAAACTATTTGTTTCGTTACACGTTTACACCTTAGCCTACCTGTTAGATTATGTCTTTTTATCAGTTGCTAGTCGATTTTAAGTGTTAAAGTATGTATTTTCATGGAGTCTTGTGTCAATTTTCTATCTTTGGTACGATTGGGAAGAAATTTGCACATTGCAAATGGAGAATGTATAAAGTAGTCCAAAACTCATGTATTTTTACTACCATATAAATTATTGGGTGGTTGCTAAGTTGAAGAATGAAGAATTATCGAAGGAATTATCCGGAGTTATTATGATCGTGAAGATGGTGAAATTACATCGAGTTTCATAGTTACGTATATGTTTTGAAAAAAAAGAAAAAATCGCAACAAAAAAGAGGAGTAAAGTTTTGAGATAATCGTTTCGCAAAATCTTAAACCGAAGGAATTATATCAAGGATCGATTATTCGTTGATACGTCTTATAAGTCAACGATGTAAAGTTTTGTATATGGGTAGATATCGCCACTTGTCTTGTAAAAGTATGTAAAGTATGGAATGATTGGGAAGTTGACCGTTACGGGAACGCCAACTTAGGTTGTTGTTTTTGATCTATGATCAAGACGTGTGTAAATAGTTGTGTCTTTTTCATGAAAACGGTCAGAAAAAAGTGTCTAGCAACTTGTACCTTATCTGTTTGGACTTAGTCTATTTGTTTCGTAATTTTTATTTAAAAACAATTTATTTCCCTTTCCTGATTATTAACCTTGGGTTTTACTCGAACGAGGATGTGATCGAGTCATGCATGTCTATTTCGTCGTTACGGCCATGTATGCGTGATTCAGATGCCTTGTTGGTTTATTACTTTTGGTGAAAGTTAGAAGATCCATACCCTATATCATTCTTCATCCTAACCCTTGGTTAAATTCGAATGAGGATGTGATCGAATACACATGTCTATTCCGTCGTTACGGCCATGTATGTGTGATTCATCTGCCTTGTTGGTGTGGTACTTTTGGTGAAAGATTGTTAGAATGATCAACCCTAAGCCTTATAATAAAATCCCATTTTACCTTTATAAACTTGTTACTCCTTAGCTCTAGTGGTGGAGATGTGTATCCTTGCCAAGCCTATGATAGAATACTCGTCACGACCGAGCAATTGAGCGAATTAGTTACATGTTACCACATAGATTAGTTGAGTGATTTGAGTGTTTTCATCTACCTATTTCGTGAGGTGTTTGGTTGTGTACTTGTAATAGATCAAATAAATGCTTAAACGAAAAAATCCTTAGGGATACATTTTATAAACTTCTAAAGGCTACTTGAGGACAAGTAGGATTCAAGGGGGGATATTTGATGACATCAAATAACGTTACTTTTATAGCATCATTTATCCCATGTAAATAACCCATTTAGTATAATTATTGCAAAGAATTGTTACTTAATCGTTTGTATTTGAGAATTGCAGTAATTATGGAGTACTTGGTGAAGATTAGCAAAAAGGCACGCATTTTGGAGCTTAAACGAAGAAATATGAAGATTACTGTTCTGACATCCTATACGCCGTATCCATCAAGGAAGATACGATGTATCTGTGCCCGCACTTCACTAAAGACCACAAAGGATCAAGGATTAATACGCCGTATCCAGAGAAGTCTATACGCCGTATTCAAGTTATGGTAATTAAATATTCTGGAAGATATCAAACGTGGTCCCTACTCCAAGAAACCCCTGATACGTCGTATTGACCTCAGTCAATACGCCGTATCGACCAAATTCTAGACCTTATAAATAGAAAACCTAAAAACAGGTTTTCAGTGTGCTAAATCATATTTTCGATACCTAAACCATAAAAGTCGATTTTCAGAGGAGAAGAAGAGCAGAAGAGGTCTTGCAACGTAATTAATTCCATAGGAAACAACTTGTAATCTCCTATACTCTTGTAATCGTTTAGTTTTTTGTATCATTCGTTAACTCGGTTAGTTTACCTTGGCTAAATGATTACTTTTGTATTGATTATGACGTTTGAAGGCTAATACCTTCGGGTATTAGCCATTATTATGAAGATCTGAATGTTTGGTTTGTTTATCTCGATTGCTTGTTTATGTTTATCAGTTTATACTTGTTTACGTGCTTTTGTATGCGACCTATCATTCAACTGGATCTAGTGATACGGACCAAGTAATCTAGATGCCGGGATGGCTCTCCATATAGTGATTTATACAACTTGACCAATAGGATCACAAATAATAACCTATCTTTGCCCTTAGATTGCGAGCTTAGTTGGACCGACAGGTGACCCTTGGGATCAACGAGTACGTTCTTAATTAATTGGTAAAGACTTGGTTAGTGGACTACTAGTGTATGAATTGCCTTTAAGCAGTAAGTGGGTAAAGTCTCTATGAGGTAGGGTTTAACAAGATCACCATTGCTTTAATCCCTAAGATAAATCATAATCAGCAAATAAGGATGCTTTATGCGGATACGTTTAATTGTGACAGAATTCTTCGTATCTAGGTCTTAGGAAGAAGTACCGCCTAAGTCTTAAGAATGATATGCCGCCTCGAGATAAGTAATCATTGCACTAAATAAACAAACCAACGTTCTAATTGGATTAATAATGGTTAATACAATTTTCTTATATTTGGCTAGACCGCTCTTTCATCTTCTGTTAATTTGCTTGCGTGTGTTTTAGTATCTTAAGTTGATTTTAGTCACCACAAAACCCGTGCCAGTCTCTCAGGCTGAAAACCCCCTTATCCGTTAGATTGAGGATTAGCATAGGTTTAACATAGAATAGAATTAACTTAGTTTAGATAACCAAAATTTTAATAAATTGAAAGATTGTTTCTCGCTCTTAGTGATCGACACCCTACTTACCACGAAACTCCCATCGACCGGGTACACTGCCCGTTAAAGTGTTGTTTTTGGTAAAGTCGGCAAAATATAAATTTAAAACTTGAAACATAAAATTACAACCACACTACGACACATCACGCACGTTTTCGTCCTTTTTTGAACGTTTTTGTCCGTTTTAGCACGTTTTCGTCTGTTTTTGTACGTTTTCGTGTGTTTTTTTACGTTTTGGCACAATTCGCTCATTTTCTTCCGTTACTAAACGTTTTACGGTTTCATACGTTTTCGTCCATTTTTAGACGCATCCGTCCGTTTTCATACGTTTCCGTCCGTTTTCGCCTATTTTCGCACCTTTTCGTCTGTTTTCACACATTTGTCTTCACATTTTTTCTTCTGTTTTCGTCCGCTTTCGCACGTTTTCATACGTTTTCGCACGCTTTCGCCCGCATTCGCGCGTTTTCGTAGGCTTTCGCGCGTTTACGCTGACTTTTACGCGTTCCGCCGGCTTTCACGCGTTCCGCCAACTTTCGCGCCTTTTCCCGCTTTCGCACGCTTTCCTGTTTTTGTGCGCTTTCATACGTTTTCACAAGTATTACTATTAGAGAATCATTATTAGTGTGTTTTAGTGATTAATTTTTTATACATTTTGATACTGTGATGATTGTTGTGATAATATGAGAGATTAGAGTTAGGTTCAACCGAACACAAGAGATATAGATTTGTGATGTATGCGCTAGTTGTTTCATAAAATATCGCATGTGATATTCCAAAGAATTAAACATGATTGGATACCAATCTAACTCCTTTGAAATATAAAATGTGATCTAAGATAAGAAAAAATATTATGGAACTATATATATACGAGTTACAAGTTTAGTTTCTTTGTAATATCAAATTTCAATAAACTATATAGAAAATAACTTTTTAACTTATGTATAATATCTCATGTGATGCAGATGTAAATGATGAAACTCAAACACATCAGCTAGAAAAATGATTATTCATGAGATGAACAATGATGGAATAAAAATGATGATGACCAAGTTGGAAAACTAGTTTGAAACTGAGCATCCGAACAAGGAAGAGATGGAGCAGTTTGGAGAAGAACGAAGAAAGAGAAGGATTATGGAAGTAAATGGAAAAAGTGCATGCTAAGTGTTGCACACAATGATGCAGACTAAAATGATTTTTGGTCATTTTATTGCTTTATCACCTGTGATATTACTCATATGTAGAATACCAGAATTAATGTCACATTCTATTGCTTTGTCACCTGTGATATCACTCTGATAACATCAAATGTTTAATACTTTTATATATCAAATTCCTGCGTTTATTGCCTTGTTTTATACTATTTTTTATAAGAATCTAGTACTTAATGTGTTTTTATTTCATGTTCATATAATTAAAGCATTGAAACGGAAAAGATGCGGAAAATGGCAAAAAGGACAAACAACAAAAAAACCACATTCAGAAGGAAACTACGGCGTAGTTCGACACATTAACTACGCCGTAGTTAATCATTTGTGGATAAAGATTATGCTGACGTCACAAACTACGACGTAGTTGGCCCATAGGAACTACGTCGTAGTTATTATTTGCCAAAGATGGAAAGCTGAGTAGGAAGAACTACAACGTTTTATGACATATTAACTACGCCGTAGTTATGACTCACCACAAGGACTATAGTTGCATAAGTGTTGATAAGTTTCAAGGACTAGTTTAATCATTACAAGAATGATGGAGGGTTGATTTTGCCAAAATATCAAAATTGTATTACACTATAAATAATAAACGTATGGAATGGAATTGGGGATTCTTATTGGTGCCTAGTGGGTCGACGAAGCAAAAAAGGGAGGAAAAAGAGATGAACAGTCCGGGTATAGGGCAACCCTTAGGGGTTTGCCATGACTTGTATTTATACTTTAACTTATTATGGTTAATTTAATTTAATTATATTGATTTATCAGATCTAGCGATTTAATTTGTAGATGATATGTTATTAATTGTGCTTTATTATTTGTTCATCGACATTTGATTTTTTTATGCCTTCGATTATTATTTTATGTTCTTATTGTCTTTCTTGCAATTTTAATGGATTGCATGTATAACCTTTAATTCCCTCCTGAGTATTGATATGAGGTTGAGTGTGTACTAGGTATTAAGCGATCGTCCGAATCCTAGCGTGCACGATAAACAACGGATGACCAATATTTATAGTTGTTCGACCTATGCCCATTAGGCGACCCTTAGTAATAAAACCAGAACAGGAACTCCTGCCATACTAGTAAGTGCCCTTTTTAATGAGGTGTGATCTTATGCCCTCACTCCCCCAGGGAGTGAGCTTTTATTATGGGATCTAGCCATGATATTAGGCGTTATACACAAATGAGTCTTGATTTACACTTTAGACATTCCGACACATTATTTAGAGGAAAATCTTAATGACAGTGAATTGAGAATAGGTTAATTCTCCTTGAGAGTTCATTCCACTCAGGAATCATAGATTAGGCGAGGATGTGGTTTTGAGTCTGATGAAATTAGACCTCCTTTAGTATTGTAATAAGACATTGCACTTAGATCATAATAATTAAATGCATCCATCCTTATTAGTTGTCTGCCACTATACCAATTCTGTCACACCCCATAAATTTAAGGTCAATATTTTAAACCATTCCGATCATTATTTTGAATTTTATCCGTTTTGTTTAAATCTGACGTAAAACCGGGAATTTATCCCGCGTAAATCTGAAAAACGTCATCGGACGCGTTCCGGCTTCGGAGTTTGATTATTCTAGATATTATATGCATTATTTTATATTTTCTAAGTGTTTCGTAGTTTACGATCACTCTCGAGATTTATTTTTACGGTTTAGCGTATTATTTACGTTTTTTGCGTTTTTGATCAAACGGAACCCCGGAAACCCGTAATCTTTTCGTGCAAGCTCTAGTTATCATACATGTCATGATCACCCTTCCCCTCTTGTTGAAATCAAATGGCCAAACCACAAGGAAAACAACTTCAAGCTTCAAAATTAAATCAAGTGGAATCTTTATGCTTTAATTTGAATTGTTTGGAAGTATTATGCATGCATGGTGTGTAAGAGGTCACCTTGTCTTTATGCATGAAAACTTGGAACACTAAACCACTAACCAAAGGAGGGTATTTTGATTTAATTGTGAATGGCTAGTTGGTTAAGCATGAAACCCCCTTGGTTTGTTCGTCCGTACCTACACCACACACACCCTTGGTGTGTGTTGGTCACTTAGCCACTGGTTCCTTCCTTTTGTTAAGTCATGAACCCCTAAACCTAATCCAATCCCTATAAATACCATGTTATACTTCACTTTAGGTCATTCATTTCACATATAGCCTCAAAAAAAATTGTTTTCCTCTCTTCCTTTTCCTTCCTTGCTCACGGCAACAAAACACCACCACCACCATTCCATAACTTTGATTTCCATCAAGATTCATTCATTCTGAGATCATTTCTAACAATATCTAAGGGTGTTCCAAGGGTTTGATCATTTGTTTCAAGGGTTATAAAAATTTCAAAAGTTAAGGTTTTGGTTTATAGAAAGGGTTTTGCAAGATCATTTGGGGTTTATAGATCTAAGGATTTTGGGTTAGATCTTGTGTGTTACTTGACTCATCTTGTTCTTGTAAGTGTTCTATTTCATCTCTTGTGGTTTTATTTATGGTTGTTATGAAAGGTTAAGGCTTATGTGTTTGTGGTTTTTGAAAATAAACAAGATATCACTTGAACTAATTATATTATGCTTCTTTGAATTACATAAGGTTTTGATTGTAAGCATGAGTGAACATGAGTGTTGCAACAATAGAAATATTAGTATTTGGTTAGTATTTTATTATGGTTTTGATGGCGAAGTAATGGTGGATAGAGATTAGGACTAGAATAGGCACTAATGTGAAGTTTGGATGATTTTTGGTTACGTTTTGGCGAATAAAAGCTTGCTGTATGAAACTTAAACCTAGGCTAAGGGATACTTAAAAATATTTTAAAGAGTTAAAAGTATAAGATTATGATAGTATATGATTCCCCGGTCGTTTCGGTATAAAGAACGCTAAAAACAGACACATAAGGAATGAGATACGGCCGTCGGAAGTTTGAAACATTTTTCGGCAAAACACTAAATATAGTTGCTGATTGGAAAATGACATGAAGTTTTCGGACACTTTCGAACATTTTTAAGGTTTTAAAACAATTGGCGAAACATATAGAAACATTAACGTATTGATTGGAAACATTAGAAACATCATAAAGGTAATTATGGAATGCCGAATGTTATAAAAGCGTAAGACTTCTAAAAATAGTAACTTTTGAGATAAGTCATCGAGACGGATGTAAAAGTTAGGCGTTTAGGTATTGATAAAGCATTTTTGGAAATATGGATTTATATAGGGGACGATATTAACGTCTTGAAACTTAGAACTTTCCTAAAATAGAAAGTTTCCTAAAATAGTAACTCTTAGTAAACCGTGGCGTATTTTAATCATGAACATTTTGTCATCGTAATGACACCATTTTTATTACTAAGACACAAACACATATGGATGCCTTCTCGTTGATAAGCGTTTCGCTTTTGGTTTCGTATATCATATCTTAGTCCTAAGACGCGTCATTCCTTTAGGTGACGGATAGGATTGGGTATCATCTTTCTCTTACGTGAATATCATTCGCTCATCGCTCTAAGGTGAGTTCATAGCCCCATGTTTTATGATTTTAACTTTACTATTTTTGGGTGAGAAACATTGCTTGTTTTAAATTTTAGACACAAGTGTTTTCAGTTATCATTTCCTGTTGTGTTGCCTAAGTAGCGATAGACCACTATCATGCTCGAACCATCATGAACCGTTAATTACTTATGACTGACCGATTGGATAAGTAAGCAAGCACTTACTTGATTATCCCTATCCGGGTAAGCAAGCACTTACTTGATTATCCCTATCCGGTTGGGTAAGTAAGCACTTACTTGATTATCCTTATCCGGGTCGAACCATCATGAACCGTTAATTACTTATGACTGACCGATTGGGTAAGTAAGCGTGAATGTTATAGATAGATCTATTTAGGACTAATTATCCCTATCTGGGTAAGCAAGCACTTACTTGATTCCGTGTCGATGAACGAACGGATATATATCATGTTGAAAACTCTTTGGGGGTGTCTTGGTCAGACATCTCTAGGGCAGTATCATCACTTGTATATTATATGTATCTCTTAATTTAGCATCGGTGTCATAAGCTTAGCGCAACATAAATACTTTTCATGTGATATTGTATCTATTATAATAGTCACATCACTTTTAAAATCTTGTGGTCCAACCTTACATCAATTCAAACCTATGAATTCACCAACTTTAGGTTGACTGTTTTAAGCATATTTTCTCAGGTGCTTACTGGATTATCCTTGAAGTGCTATTTGATGTTGCATGCATTGATGGGTGTCTTTCAAGAATGTTTATTTTTAAACTTCAATACTCGTTGTCTTAAAAACATGTTATGATTCCACTGCATTTTACTTAAGCTTCCGCTAAAACTATTTCATTTATTTTAAGAATATCGCAAGACTTATTTTGATTTATCCAAAGCAACGATTTATGTATTATCAAACGTCCATATAGTGGTCGTATACTTGATCTTGTGTGATGTATGCGATGACGTCACACCTCCGGACACGTATTCCGTCCAGGCCCTGTTTAAGGGTATAACAGATTGGTATCAGAGCCAAGGTTATAGTGAACCAGGTAGCTTATACTAGGTCTGGTCTATAACCAGTATGTGATCCTATGTGTTCTTACTTGCTTATATATATATATATATATATATATATATATATATATATATAAGTACAAATTATATATCATATTGCCATAATTACTTTATACATCATTTTGCCATATCATATTTTGCATCATACTTATTTCTCGGCATTGCACGCACTTGGCATGGTTTCATATAAAGAGATTTATATAAACTTTTGCTTTTGCAAGTTATGGCAACTCCTGTTATTCCTATTTCATCGAATTCATATGAGGAGAGTGTGGGTTCTCATGTCCCACGAGTGATTCTTTTTGGCGCTATTCCTGCCATTTTTCCTATTATCCTTGAGGTTCCTGATGAGGTTCCCATTGTACCTGCTGATCCCTTAGTTGCACTAGAGGTGGGAGCAGTTTCTATCACCTCACCTACCAGAGTGCTTGATTTGATGGATTATTCATCTTTTAATTCTGATCCATCAGATGATTCCTTACCTCCAGCACTAGAGTTACCATTGGTTTCACCCTTCTTGTGTTCTGATGACTCAGAGGCGGACAATAAGTTCGAGTCTGCTAAGCAGAGACCCGAAAGGCATAAGTCTCTTGCCGTTCATGATGTTATGGTTTCGAGGTAGAGGGACAGGGTCACATCTAGGCCATCCTCACCATCAGGATTATCATCTCATGTTACATTTTCACCATCATCTGAGTTTCCTATTGCTCCTGTTGTTGCACTACCCGGGATTCATCGACGACCAGCGATTCTTATCCGACCCAGGGAGGCTATTCTTTCAGTCGACCTTATTGCACCCATCCTAATAGGCCACACAAGTTGTTGACTACAAGGAAGAGAGTTGAACCTTTCCTGCTCGCAGACTTGCATGGAGACGTGTATCTCATCGTTCATCGGATCATAATTCTTCACCAGACTTTACTTCAGGCTCATCTTCTTCTGGTTCATCTTCAGATTATTCATCAGATACTTCTTCCGGTTCACCTTCAAATTCATTGTCAGACACATCACTAGTTCATTCTTTAGGGTGTGATGCATCAGGTCATACTCATTCAGGACCATCGACTAGAGTTGCATCATCTAGGTTGGTTTATCCCCCGGTTATGACTCCACGATATAGTGAGGCTTTTAATCATTAGAGGTCTGTACCATTGTCTACTCTTTACCCACCAACGACATCAGAGTCATCCCCTAATTCATTTTCTGAGAGATCATTAGATTCATCTTCACTTTTTGCTGGACTATCTTGCAAGAGATGCAAATCCCTTACTACTTCAGTACCGTCATCTACTCCTATTTCGAGATTAATAGCCCTTACTCATGCTGATCTTTTACCACCTCATAAGAGATTCAGAGATTCATACCCACCCGAGGATAGCAGAGAGGATCATATGAAGATTGGTACTACTGATGTAGAGGCTATTGCAGATTTGGGTATTGGTGATGGAGTTGAAGCTCATACTGAGGATAGTATAGGTATGAGAGTTGAGATTGCTGCTAGTGATATTAGGGAGGACGAGGAGGAGTTTGAGGCAGAGGTCAGTGCGGGAGGCACGATGGAGATCGCTGTAGATCTATTAGTTACTGGTGGTATTTCTGAGTCCACTAGAGGAGATGTTCCTGATCTTAAGGATACTCTTTATGATATAATTCACTACATGTCAGAGGTTGCTCTTGATAGGATTACTAAGTTTGAGATTGCTCAGAGACAGTTGGAGGCTGATTAGTTAATGGCTAGCGGGGAGAGAGCTGGTTTGACTGATAGGATTAGGAGGTTAGGACTGGAGAACCTAAAGGTTCGAGCTTTGTTATGTATCGAGAGTGATCGAGTTGACAGTCTTCGTCATCACATGGCACTTTCTCATGAGGAGTTTCGTTAGATTCATAGGGATCGTGATGATGCTCGGAGGAGACTAGGAGATTGGAGTCGTTTGTTGAGAGGCATTTGGGATTTTGATAACATTAAACAATTAATACTTTTATATATCATATTCCCGCATTTATTGCCTCGCTTTATATCATTTTTATATGAATTCGGTACTTAATTCATTTATTTGGTGAATTCAGGTAATTAGAGGCGTTGGAACGGAAAAGATGCGAAAAACAGCAAAATGAAGAAAATACGACAAAAACCGCATTATGGAAGATGTTACGGCGTAACGTCCCGCAGGAGTTATGCCATAATCAATTATTAATTACGAAGATTTAGTGCTGACTATGCATTACGGCGTAACGTCCCGCAAGAGTTATGCCGTTACATATTTATTGCTGAAGATAATTATGCTGACTAAGGTTTACGGCATAACATGGTCGATGCCGTTACGCCGTAAAGTGTGACTCATCATAGGGGCCAAAGTTGAACAATATTCTATTAAATTTCATTATCCAGCATAAACTCCAGGGGCTAAAGTCGTACTTTAGGCAAACTTCAAAATTAGTATAAATTGAATGCATTATGCATTCGTATATTCATTCCCGGTGACGAGTGGTATAGCCGCCAAAGAGAAAAGCAAAGAAAAGAGCTAGGGCAAACCCTTTGGGGTTTACCATGGCATTCAACTAGGGGATCTAGAGCACTAATTCAACACACTTTGTAATCATACTTTAATTTTCTGTGGTCAATTTAATCATTAATTTGAACTTATTGGATCTAGCAATATGATTGTTGATGTTATGATTATTTATTATGCTTTATAATTTTTCATGTTGCATTAGTTAATTAAATCTCCATATATTATTAAGTTTATAATCCTTATTGTTTTAGGTTGCACCTTTATTAATTTATTAGTATGTTTTGAAATACCTAGAACTCCCTGCTAGGTTTTTGATTTGTGGTTGAGTGTATGAGGTTTGAGTGATCCTCTTAACCCCTGTACACACATTGATTACAGGAGACCAACACGTTAGTTGATTCACCTTTTTACCTATGAAGTTCGAGCCCTTATATTAAAATAATATGTGTTAGGAGTGCAAGCTAATAGAGACCACCTCCTGTTAGATAAAGTAAATCACCTAATTAAAGGAATCATATATCACTGTAAACTGAGAATAGGGTTCAATCTCCTTGCGAGTCCATTCCTACGAAGCCTAAAATTACCAAAATATACAAAAAATGCATTATATTTGTGTTTTTGTAATTTATGCTGGCAGGTAACAGGATATTCACAAAAAGACACAAAAATAAGCCAAAACCGATAAAACCGAGCACGGGAATTGGAGAGAGCAAGAAAAGTCAAAGACAAAAGACGTGTCATCTTAAATGGGCCAACCCGCGACCCAGTTAATGTTGCCAAGTCAGCCCATAAGTCCTTATATAATTAAAAGCCCATGATAAAAGGCCTAAATCTAATTACTCTCTATAAACCCGCCAAATTAAATAACCAAAGCCCAGAATGATAAGCCGCAAAAACCCCCCCACAAACCAAAACACCCGTTTCACCATAACACTACACCCAAAAACCCTTTACAATTAGTCCTTAAGACTAAACCCATTATCCTTAATGGTTTTTTTTTTTCACAGATTAGTCCCCAACCCTAGACAATCCCCTAACCCAGTTATTACCTTATTTTCCCTGCCAAACTTTATAAACAAAAACCCCATTTTACCCGCCAAACCCAACATTATTCACCGTCTCTTTCCCCTATCTTCTCTCAAAACCAGACAAAACCCTCGTCAAACCCCACTCAAGCAACCCCACCCCAGAAAGAGGACAACACCACCTTGCAAATCCCATGGGGTTTTATTGGTCAAAATTAATCAAGGGCTATGATCATACAACTTGGAGAACAAGAAAATTGAAGGGCCAAGATGACTTCTAAAAGCTCCTCACAGAACTAACACAAGTAGCAGCACAACCTATAAGCTGCTTCAATTTTCGGGCTATTAATTAGAGAAGCTTATTTCTTCATTGAAAGTAATCTAGGAGTAGTGTAGTGTAGGATAGATTAGGTTTAGCTTATTTTCAGCTTATTAGCTTTTCAATGTAATTTACTTTTTAATCTTGTAAACCTTTTTATTTTAATAAAATTCATGTTTCATTTCAAATCTTGTGTTAAAATTACTGTTTCATTATTAAGGAATTGGTTTTGAGCTTTTTGGATGATAAGCTAGCAATGGATGAGCTTATGGGTCTGGATTCAGCTTATTGACAACAAGCTGAATCCCTAGAGCTTTAGGTTCTTCAGTTAAAGATTTTGAATGCAGGTTATTCCATTTTCCCTTGACATGCTTTCACACTACTTTACTGCTTATTATTGCTTATTTCTGCTTAATGTTGCTTATCTGTGTTTAATCTGCCTTAGTTTAAGCTTAGTGTACCTAGCTTATAGCTTATAAATGTTTAGTTTGAATTTTCTTAAAATCTGCCCATTATTAGTCATATTAAGCTTGTTAGTATAGCTTATTGTTTAGAGCTTATTTTCTTTAGGGTTTTGCTTATGTGTCTTTTAATATCTTAGTTATTAATCTGTTTTTGTAATTCTTAGCTTAATTAAGTCTATCATAGCTTAAAATGATGTATTTAAAGAATTTAAAGGAGTGTTTAGATTAGCAGTATTAACTACAAGTTAATACTGCTAAGTGTGATATTGTCTTCTAATCCAGTTTCATTTAGCTTATAATTAGTTTTTAAAGTAGTTTTATATAAGTTTTCATCAGTTTTAACAAGCTTTGTAGGATTTAAATGAGTTTTCAAAAGTCTAGAGTCTAAAAGTGTTATTATCAGCTTATTTTGTTAAGCTCTTTAAAATTTTCCATTTGAGTGTAGATTTTTGTGTCAAATAGAGTCTAAAAGATTGCTACATCTTCAGTTTCAAATGTTAAAAAGGTTATAATCTTTTGAAGCCTAGTTTCAGTCTAATAGTTTCATCAGCATATGCTCAAGCATATGCTGAATTTCAGCATTTGTTTTTCTAAAGGCTTACATCTAGCTTATTTCATCATAATTTGTTTCCTAGCTTATTTTTCATTAGTCTTAATCACTTTTTTAAGTTTTAAACCAAGTTTTGAGTCCTAGTTCTTAGAATTCAGTTTGTCAAAAATTCAAAAGCCAAAAAATATCAGTAGTAAACATCCCTTCTATATCAGCTTAATTCAGCATTTCTTGATCAATTTTCTTAGAAATCTTTTTTTTTATGTTTTCATGGAAGGTAACTAGCACTGTTTTGAATTTTTTTAAGTGTTGGTTTTAGCTTATAGAGGCTTAATCTCAAGCTTAAAAGAAGTCAAATAAACGGTCAAAGTCCTTTAAATCCATTTCTTTTTTTATGTCCAACTTGTCTTTATTTACCTTTTAGTATTCAGCTTATACATTGTGCCCCTTTTTTTGTTATTTTCTATTTACTAATTGCTTATTAGGTCTAGGGTCAGGTTGTCTCAAGCTGGTTAGCTTTTCCAAGTAGCTTATTGAGTCTTTTAAGTAAGCTGCTTATAGTGTCTTTTCATTCCAAAAAGCAAAAATAGTAGCCTAGTCTGTCTCTTTTAAGTGATGATTCTAGCTTAATGTCTTTATCTTATGTGCTTAATTTTGTCATTAACTTATAGTTGTTCGTATCCTAGCTTTTAAATTTGAATTTCTAGCTTCTAGTATAAGTTTTTATGATTCAGTTCTATAGCTTAAGTGTAATTAGACTTGTTTTCAAAAGCTTGAGGTTAAGTTTAGCTTAACAAGTTTTCTTTGCTTAAGTGCTTTTTGAGCTTTTTGAATTAAAACCTGAGGTTGCCTTTTTTATCTTAAAATTTAGTTAGCTTCAAGTAATTTTAGCTCAAGTAGCTAGTTAAATTTAGTTTCAGCGCATCATAAGCCTTCCATAACAGTTTTTATTTTGAAATTTGAGCTTAATTTGAGGGTTGTGGGTTTATTCAAGTGCACAACTAGTATTTTGGCTTTTAAAAGCCACTTTCTGTAAACAGCATATTCATAAGCTCTTTTTGAGCTTATCTTTGACTTTCAGCTCAAGCTCCTTTTATTAAAAATGTTCAAAATCTTGTTCTTTACAGCTTTTAACTTTTAGTTTTCAAAAATAAAAAAAATCAAAAAGGGGTGTTAGACAACCTTGAACCCGTGACCTCCCACACACAAACCCAACGTGTTAACCATCATGCTACAATAGATAGTATAGTATCATCAAACTTCCTTTCATAAAATTGTTATACACGTTTTCAGTTTCCTTTTTAATTATAAGCCGTAGCTTAACATTGCTTATTTAGGGCTTATTTGTTAAGCTGTGAGCCTTTTCTTATTTTTTCCTTTGATCTTTATAGCTTTTTAGATTTTCCTTGAATTTTTGGTAATTTTCCATTAAATAGATTATTTTTAATCATTTTTCTTAGGATTTAATTTTCGGAAAATCATAAAAAATAGAAGAATAATTTTAAAAAAAATACAAAAAATAGTTTTTAGCATTAGATTAAATACTTCTAGGTTTACATTCAGAAAAATCATTTTCAACACTGTTAAATTTTCATTTTCATTTTTGAGCTTTTATTTTTAATTTTAAAAATAGGATTTTAATTTTAAGAATAGTTAAAGATAGTTTTCTTAGTTTTTATAATATTTTAGACTTTTCTAAGTTTAAAAATCATTTTTTAGAATTTTTAGGACTTAATTTGCTATTTTCTAGGATTTAAATAGATTTAATTAGTTTTTAATTCATAAAAAATTCAAAAAAATAATCAAAAAATTATAATTCCTTTTTCTAAAATTTTCTTTTGTCTTATTTTAGGTTTAGAAATTTAGTTTGCATTTTTAAGAGTTAGTTTTGCTTAATTTGCTTTATTGTCGGTTTTTTTGACCTACAAGCCCCCCCCCCCCCCCCCCCTTCTTCCCTGCTTAGTGTTTAATTGTTTTTAATTGCTAGTTTTTAATTGTTTCTTTTAATTGGTAGATATAGATAATCAAATCAATCTTTGTATCCCATTCAAATCATTGTCCAAGCATCAAACGTGGTCTCAATTTCACAAGTCGTTGGGGAAACGACCCGGGGAATCATACTTCCCGGTTAAGATACGAATTATATTATATTATATATATTTTGAAGAGTTTCCTTTTCACCTTTGTCCTCAAGGGTAGATTGGTAATTTTCCATAGTATTATATATATATATATATATATATATATATATATATATATATATATATATATATATTATTTTACGTGTATCAGGACGATATACATAATTACTTACAATATTTTCCTAACTAGTACATATTGATTAAGAACAAGAACTTCCACGAAGCTTCCAATGTTGATGATGTCTTCTATTGTCTTTGACTTCAAGTATGCATTCCAACATGCATCATCTTTGTAGTACATTGTAGGATAAATACTGTAATAGGCACGAACTAAGTAACCCATACACTTCTGGTTAAGGAGAGGCTTCTGAATTAGCTTCCCCCTAATTCATGCCGCATATTCATGATTTAGAAGCTTTCAAAGCTTCCCCCAAACTATCAATCCTCTCTTGATCAGTTTCAAAGCTTTCTCACAAGCTTAGAATAATTAAGTGCACAGCGGAATTAGTAGGATACCACATCAATTATTACTGTTTCTTTAAGAATAAGCTTAGTGATTGACCGTTCGGGGTAAACATTAACTGGATCAACAACGTATCTTCTCACGCTTGAATAATTCTTCTCATAACTCTTCCCCTTGGAAATTCAAATAATGCATACTAAAATTCACAAGATATTTCTTCCCCCATGTGGTTGAAGAAATGCACCCAAAAGCCACAA
>BQNB010085730.1:0-23948 GCA_026074375.1 Tanacetum coccineum
TTCTAGGTAGGTCTTGACTTTTTGCCTTGGTCAAGGGTGAAGAGTTTGGATTTGCCTAGTATTTTATATATACTGTATTGACTTCGATCAGGCACTGTCGAGTTATCTCAAAACTCCGGGCCAAACTTCAAAGTGAATGGTCATCGTATTAAGCACTATTTTGGAGGGGACGTACCACAGTTGGTCATTGTATTAAGCACTATTTTGGAGGGGACGTACCACAGCTTATGTTATGGATGATAAGCCAGTTCTGGATGGGCTTATGGACACTACTAGCTTGTTTTATACAAGCTAGAGCTTGTAGATTCTTGGTTTAGCCCTGTTTTGAGCAAGGGTGTTGTAAGTCTCTCTTTTTCTTACCTTACTTATTTACTGCAGAACTGCCTTTAGTGCTTAATTGCTACCTATATTTGCTTATTTGTGCTTTATCAGAATGTTTAGTGCTTATCTTGCTTAGTTGTTAGTTTAAAAGTAGTTTGTACCACTAACTTAGTTAACACTGTTAGTTTTGAGTTAACACTGTTAGAAAAATTCAGCTTATTTAAGTGCTTATTCTTGATTAAAGACTGCTCTTAAGTGCTCTAATTTGTTATTTGATAATCTGTTTTTAATCAGTTTGAAATAAAAATGATTTTTGGAAATGTTAAGGGCTGTTTTGAACAAGCAGTACTAACTCCAAGTTAGTACTGCTAGTTCATTTTTGGGAATTTAAAACTAGCAGTACTAACTTAAAGCTACCAGTACTAACTTCAAGTTAGTACTGTTAGTTAATACTGTTAGTACTGGTGGTTCATTTTAGCTTATCAGCTTATTTGCCATTTTGGTTTATTCTAGTTGCTTATTCTTATTACTGAGTGCGTATTAGGGATAGTTAAATACCTGTTTTAGCTTATTTGCTTATTTCTTGCTTCATTGAACTAACAGTACTAACCTTAAGCTACCAGTACTAACTTATAACTAGCAGTATTAACTCCAAGTTAGTACTGTTAGTTAATACTGGTAGTACTGTTGTTAGTACTGTTGAGTTTCTCCTACTTTGCTTAGTATAATGGCTTTTTGATTTTGCTTATTTAGAGTTAGTTTAGCTTGTTTGATTTGTCTTAAGCTTATTTAAGCTCTTTATGTCTTAGTGTAAAAGTTAAGTGTTTTTACCATTTCTAGCTTTTATTTTTGTTCCAGTTTATTTTCCTTGCTTTTTTTATGTGCATCTGCTTATTAGTTTTAGCATCAAATCTTTCCTTGTCATATTCAAACACCAATCATCAATCGTCTTCGATTTTCCATCTCTAGCCTCGTTGGGACATAACGACCCGGGAACGCTCTATACTGCTTCCGGTTTTCATTGGTCTCGCGTGATTTTGATCCTTATTTGTTGTGTATTTATATTTGTTTATATTGATACATATTAAGGAGTGAGTTTGCGCGAGTCAAGTATCTTTATTAAAGTTGCTTAAAAGTTGTCCTTAACAACTTTTGTTCTTTAAGTTTTTTATAAAAACAAAAAAAAGGAAAGTGGAAGTCGGGGGTGAGCAAGGCTCGAACAGTTTCTTTTATTAGTATAATTATCATCTAAAAACAAACCAAAAAAAAAAACCAAAAATATAAAAACATTTTCCATAAAAAGAAATAAAATTCACAAATTGGTAAAAATACCAAAATATAATATTCTCAATTGAGGTATTATCATAATAACTTCCGGTGAACTTATTGGTTCCCAAATCGAACAAAAGATTCAAAAACTCGCCATTTGTGTCTCCTACGACATACGGCTCACCTTGAAAAGATTAAACAAGCTATAAAGTGGGTATAAGGAGGGTTGTTCCTAGGAACTACGACCCGAAAGGAGAAATAAGCTTCGCGCTATTCCTACTCCTCCGCTCACCTGTGCGTTTATCTTTTTGAGAGCTACCGTGAAGTATGTAGATTATTTGGTTGAAGTTGTCTTATCTCATTGTCCGTAAAAATCATTGTGAACAAATCATTTAAAAAAAAAAAATTAGTGTAAATTTTTCTTTTTATATTTCTATTTTTGTGCATGCGCACTCGTTCTCAAGCTCGTAAACGTCGACAACAACAAGTTCTTCCGAATCTTGTTGAACCTCCCAAAGATACGATGGCTGATAATCGAACTATGGCAGAATTGCTCCAAGCTCCCACCGAGGGATACGAGGACGCAATTGTTGTTCCTGAAATCGAGGCAGCAAATTTTGAGATCAAGCATGGGTTGCTAACTCTTGTCCAGAACAAACAGTTCTTCGGACATGACAAAGAAGACCCACATGCCCACATCCGTTACTTCAATAAAATCACCTCTACTTTGAGATATCCTAATGTCCCGACCACATCAATTAAGTTGATGCTTTTTCCTTTCTCTCTCGAGGGGGCAGCCCGGATATGGCTTGAGAAAGAACCCCCTCGATCAATTCAGACATGGGATGACCTCGTTGCTAAATTCATCAATCAGTTTTTCCCACCTTCTAAAACGACAAATCTTCGGAACGAAATTACCAATTTCAAACAAAGATTTGATGAGTCGTTTAGTGAGGCTTGGGATCGATTCAAAGATCTTCTCCGAGCATGTCCACATCATGGATTCTCGGAGCTTCACCAACTTGATACATTTTACAATGCCTTAAATGTTAATGATCAAGACTCTTTGAACTCCGCCGCAGGTGGTAACTTTTTGGACAAAAGGCCCGCTGATTGCTCAAGCATCATCGAGAGCAAGTCCAAAGTTCGTCACTCCCGAAGCAAAGCCATTGTTGCTAAAGTGAGTACAAGCGCTTCCACCTCCGGAGTATCTCCCGATGTTGCTGAATTAAAAGATATGGTTAGAGCTCTACTTCTCGACAAGCAAACATCTCCAGTTCCAGCTCCCGCTCCCGTAAAAGCGGTTGAGCAAAGTTGTGTTACCTGCGGTGGTGCCCACTCGTATCGTAATTGTCCAGCTACCTATATCAACAATTACCGAGATAACATTAAAGAATATGTCTCGCAAGCAGCCGCAGCCAATTCCAACCAAGGAAATTCCGGTTACCGTCCGCCACCAATGGCAAACAAAATCAGACCACCCGGTTTTCCTCCTATGCAATACAACAGCCAAGCCAACAATCAGAATCGTTGGAACCAAAACCAAAACCGTGGGAATGGCTACAACCAAGGTCAAATCCAACGACCCCAGGTTCAACAACAAGCCCCAATGTATCAATCCATGGTAAATCAACACCCAGCTTACCAAGCTCCAGCTCATCAAGCTTCGGGTGTGTCAAAAACTAATTTTGAGAGCTATGTCAAGGCTAATGATGCGGTTATGCAAAATATGCAAAACCAAATGTCCAACATAACCGACTTGCTCACCAAAATCGTAAATTCCAACCAAGCTTCTACTTCAAGTTCGGGTTCTCTTCCTAGCAACACCATTGCTAACCCGAAGGGTGAATTGAAAGCAATCACCACCAGAAGCGGTGTTTCATATGATGGACCTCAAATTCCACCTCCGGTGGTGGAAGTTGAAACCGAGGTGACAAAGGACACGGTGCTTCCTAACGGAAGTACCAAAGACGTCCAACCTCCGATAGTCCAAGTTGATGAACCAGTTGTCATGCCTAGAGCCAAAACGACTTTACCATATCCATCTAGGGTAAACAAGGAGAAAATCCGCGAAAAGGACGACCTTTTAGCTTTGAAATTCATGGAAATTTTTCGGAATCTCCACTTCGAGCTGAGCTTCGCGGATGCTCTCCTGCACATGCCTAAGTTTGCACCAATGTTCAGAAAGCTTTTGAACAACAAGGACAAGATCTTGGAATTAACCAAACATACCGGTTAATGAAAAATTTCTCGGAGCAGTCATCTAAAGACATTTCCCTTTCCCGAAAAATTAGGAGACCCGGGTAGATTTCTGATACCATGTGATTTCCCAGAGTTGGATGAATGCTTAGCCCTGGCCGATCTCGGTGCAAGCATCAATCTAATGCCACTCTCCGTTTTTGAAAAGCTTAATCTCCAAAGACTGACCAAAACTAGGATGATACTCGAGTTAGCCGACCGTTTGATCGATCTCCACTCCCACCGGCATAGCCAAGATGTTTTTTGTGAAGGTTGAGAACCTTCTACTTTCCAGCCGATTATTGTGGTAGTTGATCTATGAATGCCGACCCTAGAGTCCCGTTGATTTTAGGAAGAACCATTTTTAAGAACGGCAATGCCTTGATTGGATGTACACGTTGAAGAGATACCTTAAGACATGATGACCAAGTCCTGTGACTTTCAAAGTAGTGATACGAAAAACTTCTCCTAAAATGCAAATGGAATCAGTTAACAAGGTCCCCCCCCCCCCCCCCCCCCCCCCCCCCCCCCCCCCCCCCCCCCCCCCCCCCCCCCCCACCATATCATATCCGAGCTTTATTGATATACATTTGAGAGAATAATCTCAAAAGATTTTTAGGTTTCTCGGAAGTATTAACAAATGGAAATTCCACTCCTTACTTTGAACCGATTGTTGATACCACTTCTTATCTTCTCCCAACCCTCACAACTCCAATTGAGGTGGAGATTCATTCTGAAGAAATCGAGACTGAACTTTTTCTGATACTTCGTATAAGTCAGGAATTGATGATAGCAGATTGATCCTGAGAAGGGACATTCTTCTTCTTAAGCTATTCCCTAATAGTGAGCCCTGATCACACATCCCAAGCCTGCAAATTATTTTCCTTTCCCTGTGGGGGGGAATTTTAGAAAAGAACTTAAGATTTGTGAAGCCAAAACCGATGAAACATCAATTGATGAACCTCCCGAGGTCGAGCTCAAGGACTTACCTCCCCACCTCGAATATGCATTTTTGGAGGGTAACAACAAGTTACCAGTCATCATTGCTAAAGATTTGAGTGTCTGGGAGAAAGCCGCTCTCATAAAGGTGTTGCAGTCCCACAAGCGAGCCATCGCTTGGAAACTCTCCGATATCAAGGGTATTAACCACCCAGACTTTTGTACTCACAAAATCTAATGGAAGAGGACTAACACACCACGTTCCAACATCAAGACGGTAACCCAAAAATCCACGATGTCATAAAAAAAGAAGTTGAAAAACTTCTTGACGCTGGATTAATTTACCCTATCTCGGATAGTCCCTGGGTAAGCCCGGTACACTGTGTACCAAAGAAAGGTGGTTTTACCGTAGTTGAGAATGAGCAAAATGAGTTGATCCCAACTCGACTAGTTACGGGATGGCGGGTATGCATTGACTACCGAAAGTTGAATGAAGCCACCCGAAAAGACCATTTTCCACTACCATTCATGGACCAAATGCTCGAGAGGCTTGCGGGAAACGAATACTATTGTTTTCTTGATGGTTTCTCAGGTTATTTTCAAATACCCATTGACCCAAATGATCAAGAAAAGACAACGTTTAACATGCCCATTACGGAAGCCTTTTGGGGGCCTTACCGCGCATGCCCTTATGGCCTCTGCAATGCACCAGCACTTCCAGAATGTATGATGGAAATCTTCCACGACATTGATCGAAAAAAACGATGGAAGTATTTAGGATGACTTTTCGGTTTTTGGAAGTTCTTTCTCTACATGCCTAACCCATTTGGAAAAGATGCTTAAGTGGTGTGAAGACACCAATTTAGCTTTAAACTGGGAGAAAAGCCATTTCATGGTTAAGGAAGGCATTATTCTTGGACATAAAATCTCCAAGTCGGGAATTGAGGTCGATCGAGCTAAGATGACGTTATCGCAAAGCTCCCCATCTAACCCGACTACCAGTAAAAGGTGTCCGTAGTTTTCTTGGCATATAGCCGTTTTTTATAGAAGATCATCCAGAATTTCTCAAAAATAAGCCCGTCCATGACACCCATTTGCTTGAAAAAGAGACTCCTGTTATTTCTCCAAAAAGTTGTATTGAAGCATTTAACACTCTCAAAAAGAAGTCTAACCGAGGCTCTAATCCTGATTGTTGCCCCAGACTGGAATGAACCATTTGAACTTATTGTGCGATCAAGCGTTATCGCCTTAGTCAAGTCTTGTGCAACGTCATGATAAAATTTTAGGCTATACATAATGCAAGTAAAAACAATGAATGAGGCGAATCACGTTACACCGACGACAGAGAAGAAATGTTAGACCGTGGTGGTACGCATTCGAAAAATTCCGATCTTACCTGTCATGAACAAGATGCAACTGTGTATACGAATCATTCCGACCTCAAGTCTCTCTCTTTGCAAAAGAAAGATTATAAGCAGATTGGCTCCGATGGGTTCTGCTCCTTCAAGCGTTCGACGTAGATGGTAGTTGACACGAAAGGAGCTGAAAACCTAGCGTCTCGGCTGATATCTATCCACGATTAGATGAATCCTCAACAAGGAATGAGCTGATCCAAAGGAGAATAAATGAAAAGTTTCCTCTTGAAACTCTTAGACACTTGGGATGGTTACCTTTCGTGGTGATGATAATGCCCTATGGTTTGCCGATTTTGCAAACTACCATGCACGGAATTTTGTGATCAAAGGCATGTCGTCACAACAGAAAAGAAAGTTTTTTAAAGACGTCAAACACTACTTTTGGGACAACCCCTTCTTGTTTAAGATATGTGCGGATCAAGTGATCCGGCGGTGTGTGCATGGCAAAGAAGCTCTCGACATCCTCGAAGCTTGCCATAATAGACCCACCGGGGGACACTACAGTGCCAATTACACCGCTAAAAAGATCTTCGATTCAGGAATTTATTGGCCCACAATCTACAAGGATGCACATGACTTTGTCACCCGATGTGACATTTGTCAACGTCAAGGCAAAATTTCGCAACGTGATGAGATGCCACAAAACTCTATCCAAGTTTGCGAAATCTTTGACATTTGGGGCATTGATTTTATGGGGCCATTCCTGTCTTCAAGAGGAAACAAATATATACTCGTGGCCATCGATTACTTGTCAAAATGGGTTGAAGCAAAAGCGCTCCCCACTAACGACGCCTGAGTTGTTTGCAAATTTCTCAAATCTCTCTTCACCAGATTCGGTACCCCTCGTGCAATCATACATGATCGCGGAACCCATTTTTGCAATGACCAATTTGCAAAGGTCATGCTTAAATACGGAGTCACTCATCGTCTCTCCACCGCGTATCACCCACAAACAAGTGGGCTGGTTGAGGTATCCAATCGTGGTTTGAAACGAATTCTTGAAAGGACCGTGGGCGAAAATCGTGCCTCTTTGTTGGACAAACTAGATGACGCTCTCTGGGCTTTCCGCACAACTAACAAAACACCCATCGGATGCACCCTGTACAAGCATGTGTATGGAAAGGCATTTCATCTACCAGTTGAGTTGGAGCACAAAGCTTACTGGGCCCTTAAGCATATAAACTTTGATATCAAAACCGCGGGTGATCATAGAAAAGTTTAACTCAATGAACTAAATGAACTTCGTGACCATGCCTATGAAAATTCTTTGATTTACAAGGAGAAAACAAAGAGAATCCATGACTCTAAGATCAAAAACCGCGTTTTCAACGTCGGTGATTAAGTCCTCCTCTTTAACTCTAGATTGAAGATTTTCTCGAGCAAGCTTAAGACCCGTTGGAGTGGACCATTCACTGTAACCCAAGTTTTTCCATATGGCACTGTCGAGTTATCCCAAAACTCCAGGCCAAACTTCAAAGTGAATGGTCACCGTTTGAAGCACTACTTTGGAGGGGACTTACCATAATTGGTAGTCCTGGATCTCCAGACATTCCTCATGGACCAATAAATTCGGGGACGGGTCAAGCATAGCGACCTTAAACAAGTGCTTCATGGGAGGCACCCCATGCTTATCGTAGTATTGTGTAAAAATGAATAAGTGTTTTCTTGTTGTGTGGAGGCTCGCCTCTTCCATTACCCGTGTTTTGTCCATGTTTTGTGTGCTTTGTGTTGTATGTCCAGGATTTACCGGATTATGAAGACTCTCGTGCTTGTAGTTTTACCCTTCATCCACAAGAGTCTTACATCCTGAGCTTCATTTTGGGAATCCAGTATCCAAATCTAATCGACTAACGTTTTATCTTTTAGCACACTTAATAAACGGCCTTAGATTTACGTAGGTACCCCTTTAAAACATCGAGGACGATGTTTAGTTCTAGTATGGGGGTGATCTTTTATTTGATTGTTGCCTGCAGTCGTTGTTATCACGTAATCCTGTTTTTACCACCAAAATTTTTGCAAAAATACCAAAAAATGAAAAAAATTTAAAAATTTTCAAAAATAAAATAAGTGTTTTGTCACAGTTTTGACTTTCCCAATGGGTAGAATGAGAATAAATTTTGACTCGATCGGGCGTGTTGAGCCCTAGCTTTGTCCCTTAACCATTTAATAAACGAAAGTTTATTAGGCTAAGCATTCGCGGATCCTTTTATTAGGGATTTTAAATTTGCGAAGAACGAGAAATGATAGTGTTATTTACAAGTAGGATGCTAAACAAGGATTATTTGGAAATCTTAAAAGCTTATAAGTGTAACTTGTCGCTTTTTCTCCCAGAAGCTCTTAACCTGACTAATAAACGTGCTTAATTTTGCTTTAACTTTAAACCGACATTTTCTAAAAAGAAGCTCTTTCGGAAACGAAAATATTCATCTTAGTTCAGCTTTATACTTGAGTTTCTAAAACGAAATTTTCTCTATTACGGAAAATATGTTGCAAAAAAAAAGAAAATGAAAAATGATGAAAAAATGAAAAAAAATAATAATATAAACTGTGGGCTGATAAAGGTTTACTGCATCTTGCCGGCTCACAACCGATGTTGCAGTCTTCAAAACAAAGCCCATAGTGAGATAATAAATGCCAAAGTGCATTCGTAAGTGTTATCAATAAGAAACCGTCGTCAGACTAAGTCACTACATCTTGTCGGAGGCGTGGCCGATGTTGTAGTCATGTAAATGATGACGGTAGTATAGTATATAGCAATAAATGAAAATTTAATGGTTAAGATTTCTTTTTCTAAACTCAAGTATAATTTTGAACTAAGAATAACTTGCTTTAAGACTTCAAAAGTTGTTGGTTGCCGTCGGTAGATTATTTCGATTAAGTATTCTCCGTGGGGTGTCAAAAACCTGGGCACTTAGCTGATGAGGCTGGGACGTTCCGAGAAGAAAGGTCGCTACATGGAATAATCGCACCAATGAGATCATTAAATTTTTGATGTTTGCGTGCTTTGAGTAGTATTGTTTATTTAACGGTAAATCTAAGAAATTCGGCCTAAAAGGGTGGAGTATCCGCTATTACTTTGCGAACATTCTCCTGTGGGGTCTCAACCTGATAACCTAAGTCGAACTTGGCTGGGATCTATCGAGAATATGCTGGTTGATGGGTGATCTAGTCTTTTCCCTAGATTTCTTCAGAAATATCGTTATGCACATAAACTATACTACTTTCTAAAACTGTCGATCTAAATTTAACTTAAAATTAAGCACAATCACTCTAATTGAATAATTGTTGGGAGCGAAAAGTTGACAAGTCATAGTTATAAGTAGTGTTAGCATCTTTACTTGTACTTAACGGTGATTTCGTTTTTACGCTTAGCTTGGGACTAGTGAAAAATCAAGGACGATGAATTTATCCGTCAGGGCATCCGTAGATTATTCTATGGGTGCTTCTCAGTCTATGATCCTAGTGTTGATATAATAAAGGAAGTCAAACAGGTAGTTAAGAAAAGAAAAAGAAAAATCCAAAAATATTAGGAATAGTTAGTGTACATATAAAAAATAGTGAAAATGGGACTTGTCGAGGCTATCGATTCTTTAGTTCCCCTTGACGAACACTTAGCTACTTTTCGAGGTTATTAGTCGAGGGGGATTAAGATTCTTGGGTTCTTGAGTGTTTACTTCATAACATTACGTGAGGACACGGCAATACCTTAATATGGGGATTTTGGTATATGCTTAATCACATACCATTTTCCATTAAAAACGGACTTAAATGACTAAAGACGTACCAAAAATACATTGTATTTGTATGTTTTGCATTTGAATTGTGCAGGAAACGGATACTCAATAAAAGGACGAAAAACAAAGCAAGCAAAAACGGACAAAACTAGCACGGAATGGAAAAGACAAAGTCAAATCGAAGCCAAAGTCAGTCAAAGTCAAAAGTCGACCAAATAAAGAAAATACAACTTGAGGGACTAAAATTGCCAAACCTCAAGTTGTATTACAAGAACTAAAATTCAGGGGCAAAAATTTGCAATGAAGTTATAAGAGATGAGGGGCCAAAGCTGCCAACTTACCCAAAACTATTTTTTCCCGCCAAACAAAACCCCAAATACAACTCACGGGTGTCTTACCACCCTTTTACCCTACAACCTCTTCAACACCCTGGATAAAACATTTCCCCCTCCTCTACTATCTCCCCTTAGCTTTATAATTGCCATGTTGGCAATCCCTTACCATTTCTAAGTAATTTCGATGGCTAGATTGACTCAAAAAGAAGCACAAGAAGATTGAATGGCTGAGATTACTCTTATCAAGTCCCTCACACAACAAAAACACCCTAGTAAAGCTCTCACAATGGAAATACAAGCTGCAAGTCCAAGAAGAGAAGACTTCGGCTATAAATAGAGCCATTTTGTAAGCCTTAAAAGGCATGTAGAAATAGATCTTAGATTATTTTTAGTTTAATTGTCATTTTAATTAAGTCATTTACAGCTTATTGTACTTTTCCTTTCAACTTTGTACTAATTTCCAAGTTTAATGAAGTGTTGAGGTTTTAAGTTAAATTTCCATATTCAAATTCGAAGTTCTAAATTGCTAACTAGTGCTTAATTGTGTTTGAAAAGCTTTCAAAAGAGCTTGTTTATAAGTTGTTTTCTTTTTAAAAGAAAGAAAAAGCTAAGTAGTTAAGAGAAAATCTCAAAAATCACTCTCAAATACACCACAGCTTATTTTATGGATGATAAGCCAGTTCTGGATGGGCTTATGGACTCTCACTAGCTTGTTTTATACAAGCTAAAGCTTGTAGACTCTTTGTTTAACCCTGTTTTGAGCAAGGGAGTTGTAAGTCTTTATTATTCTTATTTTGCTTATTTACTGTAGAACTGCTTATAGTGCTTATTTGTTACCTATATTTACTTATTTATGCTTTATCATGATGTTTAGTGCTTATCTTGCTTAGTTGTTAGTTTAAAAATAGTTTGTGTCACTTTCTTAGTTAGTACTGGTAGTATGTTTAGTTAATGCTGTTAGATTAATTTAGCTTATTTAAGTGCTTATTCTTGATTGAAGTCTCTTATTTTGTTATTTGATAATCTATTTTTAATAAATTAGGATCAAATGAGCTTAAAATAAAAAGAAAAATGATTTTTGAAAACTTTAAGGGGTGTTTAGAACAAGCAGTACTAACCTATAGTTAGTACTGCTGGTTCTATTTTTGGGATTTTTAAAGCTAGCAGTGCTAACTCTAAGTTAGTACTGGTAGTTAAAACTGTTAGTACTGTTGGTTCATTATTGCTTATTAGCTTATTATTTCTGCTTATTTAAGATTTCCTTAGCTTATTAGAGTAGATTAAGCCTATTTTCATTTATTATCTTTAGTAGAGCTTATTCTAAGCTTGTTTGCCTTTTCAAAGTAATTTCAAAAGTTTATTAGTTTTTAGCTTTTTAGCTTATTCGTCATTCTAGTTTATTCTAGTTGCTTATTCTTATGCCCGGGTGCTTATTATGGGTAGTTAAATATCTGTTTTAGCCAATTTGCTTATTTCTTGTTTCATTATGTTTTGTTAAAGCTAGCAGTACTAACTCAAAGCTAGCAGTACTAACTCTAGGTTAGTACTGGTAGTTAAAACTGTTAGTACTGTTGTTAGTACTGCTGAGTTTCACCTGCTTAACTTAGTTTAATTGCTTGCTGAATTTGCTTATTTAGAGTTAGTCTAGCTTATTTGGTTTTTCTTAAGCTTATTTTAGCTTATTTGTGTCTTAAGTATAAAAGTTTTAAGTGTTTTTATCATTTCTAGCCTTTATGCATGTTCTAGCTTATTTTCCCTGCTTATATTTTTGTGCATTTGCGTATTAGGTTAAGTGCCCAATCATATCCTAGTCATATTTAAACATCAATTATCAATTCGTCATTCGATTTTCCATTTAAGCCTCGTTGGGACATAACGACCCGGAAACACTCTATACTACTTCTGGTTTCATTGATTTTGTAGATTTTGATCCTTGTTTTATATTTATATTTGTTTATATGTAAAAAGGAGTAAGAATACGCGAGTCACAATTCTTCATTTGAATAAGGAAATTATAAACCACCGAACAATAAATTTATAAATTCTCAGTTACAAGGATTAGGACGCCTCTGTTTGTAAATGACAAATTATAAATAAGTGAACTTAAGTGTATGGCATTCGTACAAACAATTGTCTTTCAATCCGTTTGTACAAATAATTCTTTTTTGATCATTTAATCATTATCATTATTACCATCATATAAATAAGTCTCTAGACTTCTTTTGATTTGTAAATTGTTCACTCGATTATTTACAAACATCAATCCATTGTTTAACTAAATCTCGGGACTAGATTTTATAAGGGATACATGCTTAAACAATAAATGCAAGTGTTTTTACAACTGTATGCTATCTAGATATATTATTGCCTAAGTACCATCTACTGCCAATATTTCTTAATCATGAACCATTAGTCACTTGTGAGTGAACGCGAATATTGTGGATAGATCTATCGGGGTGTGACGACTCCCGTTGGTGTGCCTATACTTTTGGTACCAATAGCACTATATTTGACTTAATGGGTAACCATGGCAAGTTACCTTTCTACGAGGACATTTGTTCCTCAACCAATGTCACTATGATAATTTCCGTGTTAACGTATTGATATCATGAGCTTAGGGCAATAACACTGTTTTCTATAAGAATTGTACCTATTGCAATTATTACACTTATGGGTGTTTAACAACGTAACCCACTGTTATAATGACTTGTATTCAAACTGTTTAACATAAACCTATGAATTTCACTCAACCATTGTGTTGACCTTTTTAACATGTTTATCTCAGGTAACTGAGCATCTTATGGCACAGAATGGAACGTACTTGAAGGTGGCTAAACTATTATCATTTAAACTTTATGTATTCATATAGATTTTGGGACCTCTATTTGTAAAAACTCTGATGAAATAATGAATGATAACTAAATTTTCCAAAAACGTTTCTTTTGAGTCGTTTTCTAAGATTATAACTATTACCCCAAATTATCTTCCGCTGCTATATGTCAAAATAGGGGTGTTATAGATTAGTATAAGAGCCACAGTTATAGAGAACAAGGTTAAAACCTTAACTATAACTACTTTTCTTTTTCCATCAAAGAAAGTCCTCCGTGCCACTACATCTCCCAAATAGTATGTAAAGATACATAACTATTATACTATTATATAAATAACTTATGTTATTTACCGCTGGGTTGTTAACAGAGTGATGTCTTCTCCCAACCATCCTACTTCCGATATTAAAGATGCTTTTTCCTCTAACTTTCCTGACTATACTCTGACTTCACCAAACTATTTCCTAGTCTCACCGGGAAACATCTCTCCTGATCCTTTAGATAATTTATCTAAGTATCGTTTGGCCTAGCTAGCCATCTCACCTTCTCACGATGATCCATATATGCAAGCATATAATGCTGCTGCTAATGAACCACCTATCCCACCACAAGCTCCTATTGATCTACCGCCTGTTTTGCCTCTATCTCCAGTATTACCACTATCACCAATATTTGATTCCTGAGATTTCTTTCCTCCCAAAGAGATTCCACCACCTAAAGACACTAAGACGCCTGTTGAATCACCCATTCCAATATCTCCATCTTCATCAGTAGGATCTTCATCACCGGTTAGGTCAACTACACCACCACTAGATTACCCCTTTGATGAGTCTATCTTTACAGAGTTAGATACGCATTATGGATCATACCACGACCACTGGGAAGTGAACCAGTCCCCATGGTTTTTTGAATGCTCAATTGTTTTTAATATACACAAGTACTTAAAACCGATATTGTGAGTTCATAGCCTCGTATTTTAAATATTTTGAATACTTTATAAATCCGTGAGGGGGATACATGCTTAAACCATGAATGCAAGTGTTTTTCTAACTGTATGCTATCCAGATATATTATTACCTAAGTGCGTTCCACTGCCAATATTTCTTAATCATGAACCATTAGTCACTTGCGAGTGAACGCGAATATTGTGGATAGATCTATCGAGGTGTGACGATTCCCGTTGGTGTGCCTATACTTTTGGTACCAATAGCACTATATTTAACTTAATGGGTAACCTTGGAAAGTTACCTTTCCATGGGGACATTTGTTCCTCAACCAATGTCACTACGGTGATTTCCATGTTAACTTACTGATATCATAAGCTTAGGGCAATAACGCTATTTTCTATAATAATTGTACTCATTGCAATTATTACACTTATGGGTGTATAACAACGTAACCTACAGTTATGATGACTTGTATTCAAATTGTTTAACATGAACCTATGAATTGTACTCAACTATTATGTTGACCTTTTTAGCATGTTTATCTTAGGTAACTGAGCATCTTATGGCACGAAGTGGCACGGACTTGAAGATGGCTAAACTGTTATGATTCAAACTTTATGTTTTCATGTAGATTTTAGGACCTCTGTTTGTAAAAACTCTGATGGAATAATGAATGATAACTAAATTTTCCAAAAACGTCTCTTTTGAGTCGTTTTCTATGATTATGACTGTTGTACTATGAAATAATACCCCCATATTAGCTTTCGCTGCTATATGTCAAAAATGGTTATATCAGAGTTTTACAAAAGGAGGTCCCAAAATCTATATGAAAACATAAAGTTTGAATGATAACAGTTTTGCCGTCTTCAAGTCTGTGCCACTCCGTGCCATAAGTTGCTCAATTACCTGAGATAAACATGCTAAAAAGATCAACACAATGGTTGAGTTAAATTCATAGGTTTATGATAAATAGTTTGAATACAAGTCATAGTGCGTTACGTTGTTATACACCCATAGTTTGTAACAATTGCATATGCAATTATTATGGAAAAACAATATTATTGCCCTTAGCTCATGATATCAATACGTTAACATGGAAATCACCGTAGTGACATTGGTTGAGGAACAAATGTCCTCGTGGAAAGGTAACTTGCAAAAGTTACCCATTATAGTCAAATATAGTGCTATTGGTACCAGAAAGTATAGGCACACCAACGGGAGTCGTCACACCCCGATAGATTTATCCACAATATTTGCGTTCACTCGCAAGTGACTAATGGTTCATGATTAAGAAATATTGGCAGTAAAGGTACTTAGGCAATAATATATCTGGAATACAGTTGGAAAAACATTTGCATTCATGGTTTAAGCATGTATCCCCCTCGCGGGTTTATAAAGTATTCAAAAGATTTAAAATGCGAGGCTATGAACTCACCTTAACAGGGGAAATTTGATTGATAGCAAAAGTATATCAAGTGAAAGTAACAGCTACGTCACGCAACCTAGGGTAATATGTCAAGTCTTAGTGTGATGGTTTATGTTTCAAAACTTCATAAAGTTTAACGTATTACTTGATTTATTAATTTATGGAAGTATTGCATCACTGTTCGGGATATCATAATCCCGAGGCCATGTAGTATTGTTTGAGGAGTCAGGGCACTTTAAATCGTAAACCCAGCAAACTCGTCAAAACAAATACCCAAATGGAACCCCTCACATAAAATTCCCTAGTAACGTGATCCGATAAGATTTTAAGTTTCTTCAAAAGCTAGTCGATGATAAGTTACGTTAATTATATAACGTAATTGTTTTATAATGCGTCGATCGTTGATTAATAATGATAATTGTGTCGGGTTTTAATAAAATCGAGTCTTATAATATTAATATATATTTTTATAATTTATATAAAAATATTATATTATATATTTTTAAGTTTGCAAAAATGGCAATATATACCCTCGATTTATAAACTTTTACAAGTTTAGTCCTTTATATATAAAGTATATACAATTTAAACCTTTAACTTTGAAACTTGGCAAGATAGGTCCTTATAGTTATAACTTTAGAAAAATGACATTTTCAGCCCCTCTAGTTATAAATTTCAGAAAGTTACGATATATACCCCTATGCATGAAAACATTTGCAAATCAAGTCCAAAAATATGCATGTAAATATTTGCAAAATCAAGTCAACAATCCATAATATTTGATTATTTGTTTCAGAATATAGAAAGTAATGTCAGGCTATAATTATTATAATAAGCCAAAATAAGTTAGAAGAATAAAAGTGTTATACGAGCTTGAACTTGGAAAAGAGCTTATGAACTCGAAATACCAAATTGGGTTTCGTTTTTTGGTTTGGAAAACAGAACCATATGGTTTTTGTTCAAGGGCTTAAAAAAATGTTTACACGTGATCTTATAGAGCTCTATGGAAGACTTAAACAGAATTGTGAGACTTGATTGAACATAGAAATTGCTTACCTTGTGCTTAAACGGGTCGAAATGAGGGTTTTGGGTTTGTACGCCTAGGAAATGACTTCAATGGTTTCCTTCTCTTGTTTTCTTAGCTTTTAAGGGCTGGGTACTTCTTACTTGGCATCCTTACTTCTGCTAGAACTTGGTTTGAACTTAGATTTAAGATGGAAAAGAGTTGTGAGGATGAAATGAAAGTGTATGTGTGTGTTCGATTTATATAGGGCTCAAATGACTTAGGGGACAAGTTTTCTTGGAGTAGGCACCAAGATTACTTGGTGTGGTGGCCAAGGGCTGCCATGGTGACTAATAGAAAGCTAGGGTGAGGTGTAGGGAGGTGGTGATGGTTCGAAAATTAAAGATGGTGACAAGTAGCTTACTTAGTGTGCAACTTGTGGTAGTAGCTTACAAGGAGGTGATGGAGGTGCTTGTAAGGTGCTGGAGTGATGGTGATGTGGTGGTGAGGTCATGGTGATGAAGGTGGTGGTGAGTCATGGAGGAGCTTGAGGTGTTTATTTAGTTTATACATGGTTGTTTTTGGACAACCAACATCAGTCCCGGTAATTTAGGTGTCATTTACAAACCGTAATACCGATCAACCTCAAACCATTGAGAATGGTTAGATATTTGAGTCCTCTACAACTTTTTTTTAAATATTCAGCGGTTACTATACAAAAATCTAGAGATAACAGCCATTTACTACAGGTGTGCAGAATTTGCGCACCTTTGCCATTTCAGCTATAACTAATTTATCCGACGTCGAATCGAGGTGATTCAATCGGCAAAATGATCACAAGACATAGGGATACAACCTAGTGTTTTTACTTAATACCCAGAACCTACTGATTTTGCCCAGATCTTATGTTTTATTAACGGATCAGATTCTGAAAACTATGAACTAGTTTAAGGTGTAATGGGTTTGCTATGGTTTTATGATTTTGGTTTAGGGTTAGATGAATTAAGGTTTTAGGATTAGGGTTTAGAATGATTTAGGGATTAGGTTTAGGGTTTAGGAGTTGTGCATTGGGTGTTTGTACCTTGTGTTAAAGTGGTGGTAAGATATAAACATGATTTAGGAGGTAAAATAACCTAGTTTGTATTTCATGCACAATTGACTTGTACATTGAGCTTTAGAAGGTTGTACTAGGGTTTAGGAGGGAAAATATATTCAAAAGTTTGGCATTGTAACTTGTACACATGCTTTGAACATTTGTACACTTGTAGTTTTTGACATGTAAATTGGGTTTTTGGAATAAACGTTAACGTATAATGCTTGTTTTGAATAAGATATAATATAATATATATTTATTAATATTAAAAATATATTATATAATTATATATTCAAAAAATATTATATTATATATAATATATTAATATTGTAAATAAGTAGAGATATAATAAATAAAATAAATGTAATAAATAATTGTAACTATATAAATATCTTAGTAATATAATTTTATAGTGTATTAAATAAATATATAAAATAATGGTTCAAAAATCAAAGATGGTGACAAGTAGCTTACTTAGTGTGCAACTTATGGTAGTAGCTTACAAGGATGTGATGGAGATGCTTGTAAGGTGATGGAGTGATGGTGATGTGGTGGTGAGGTCATGGTGATGAAGGTGGTTATGAGTCATGGAGGAGCTTGAGGTGTTTATACATGGTTGTTTTTGGACAGCCAACATCAATTTTGGTAATTTGGTTGCCATTTACAAACCGTAATTCTGATTAACCTTAAACCAGTAAGCGTGGTTAGATATTTGAGTCCTCTACAACTTTTAGTCTTACATATTCAATGGTTACTATACAAAAATCTAGAGATAACAGCCATTTACTATAGGTGTGTAGAATTTGTACACCTTTTGCCATTTCAGCTATAACTAATTAATCCGACGTCGAATCAGGGTGATTCAATTGGCAAAATGATCACAAGACATAGGGATACAACCTAGTGTTTTTACTTAATACCCAGACCCTACTAATTTTGCCCAGATCTTATGTTTTATTAACTGATCAGATTCTGAAAACTATGAACTAGTTTAAGGTGTAATGGGTTTGCTATGGTTTTATGATTTTGGTTTAGGGTTAGATGAATTAGGGTTTTTAGGATTAGGGTTTAGAATGATTTAGGGATTAGGTTTAGGGTTTAAGAGTTGTGCATTGGGTGTTTGTACCTTGTGTTAAAGTGGTGGTAAGATATAAACATGATTTAGGAGGTAAAATGACCTAGTCTGTATTTCATGCACAATTGACTTATACATTGAGCTTTAGAAGGTTGTACTAGGGTTTAGGAGGGAAAAGATATTCAAAAGTTTGGCATTGTAACTTGTACACATGCTTTAAACATTTGTACACTTGTTTTGACCTGTAATTTGGGTTTTTGGAATAAACGTTAACGTATAATGCTTGTTTTGGAATAACGTTTAAATGGTATGTTAAATGGATAACGTACATGGTAAAAATGATATTTAAACATAGACTTGACATATTAGGATGTTTACATAATATAAACATAGATATAGATGGAATTGGTAGGTTGCGTGAGCTCGTTTACTTTAGTTATGTAAACTATGTTACATAATGGAATAAAGCGAAAAAATTCCCAGTAAAAAGGTAGTATATACTTTATAGATGGATAGTATATTGCATCTAATTTAATAGATGGATATTTACATTGATGAAAATTGCGGGTTGTTATAGTCTCCCATCCTTATAGAAATCTCGTCTCGAGATTTAGTTGAATGATGGAGTGATGTTTGTAAATAATCGAGTGGACAATTTACAAATCGAAAGAAGTCTAGAGACTTATTTGTATGATGGTAATAATGATAATGATTAAATGATCGAAAAAGAATTATTTGTACAAACAGATTGAAATAGAATTGTTTGTACGAATGCCATACACTTAAGTTCACTCATTTATAATTTGTCATTTACAAACAGAGGCGTCCCAATCCTTGTAACTGAGAATTTATAAATTTATAGTTTGGTGGTTTATAATTTCCTTATTCAAATGAAGAAGCGTCCTAATTCATTTCAATAAGATGATTATAAATATCCTACTTAAGCATAAAACATGATATCAAAACGGTGTTAAGTAGAAGATGTTTCCTTAGCGGTATGATTTTCCAAAATCATGAGAAGAATAATGAGACATTAAATTGCACGATACTGATCTAGAAATCACACTTGGAGAAATTGGCATACAATTCCTCCTTTCTGAGTAATTCCAAAATTATTCTCAGATGATCTGCGTGTTCTTCTTTGTTACGAGAGTAGATAAGAATATCATCGATGAACACTATTATGAATTTGTCCAAGTATGGTTTACATACACGATTCATGAGATCCATGAATACAACAGGTGCATTAGTTAAACCAAATGGCAACACTTGGAATTCATAGTGTCCGTATCTTGTTCTAAAAGCAGTCTTGGGAATATCTTCATCCCTTACTTTCAGTTGATGATAACCAGACCTTAAGTTGATTTTTGAGTAAACACTCGAACCTTGAAGTTGGTCGAGTATGTCATCGATCCTGGGTAATTGGTAATGATTCTTTACAGTAAGTTTATTCAACTCTCGGTAATCGATACACATTCTGAAAGATCCGTCTTTCTTTTTAACAAATAAGACAGGAGCTCCCCAAGGCGAAGTACTTGGTTGGATAAAACCTCGATCTGATAACTCTTGAAGTTGGTTAGATAGTTCCAGCATTTCTGAAGGAGCTAATCTATAGGGTGCTCGGGCTACAGGTGCTATTCCTGGAATTAGATCGATTTGGAATTCTACTTGGCGAACGGGAGGAAGGCCAGGTAGATTTTCAGGAAAAATTTCCTGACTATTGGTATGATTTCTAGTCGTTTTTCGTATTACTTCTTTTCCATTACTTGAGCTATGAAAACTTGACATCCCCTGGATATATACCTTCTAGTTTTTATACAGGATATGATGTTTAGTCGAGTTTTATTTCAATCGCCTCGGATAATCAAAGTTTCACCGTCGATTGGGATGTAGATGACTTTTTCTAGCATGATACTTGGATAACCAATCCATATTGATGACGTCGAAACTACCGAGTTTAATTGGCATAAGATCAATTTCGAAAGGTTAGTTTAACAAAATCAGGGTGCAACCCTGGATAACGGTATTATGAAATAGCGAGGTATAACGGGATTATAACTGTATTATATCCTTAACAACTTGCCTTCATACTTTACATAGTCAAAATTTGACAAGTGTTGTTATTTATACCACACATCCCGTGGTTAGGTTCTAACAAAGTTATAACTAGAATCTAATCTAGTAGTCTGAGGGTCCTTTGTTTCTGCAGTTTCTAGTCTGATGACCCACCTTGTTGCAAGTCTGACACTTGACATTGCAAATTCCTATGTGATGTAGGGTGCATCTTGTACACCAAGGAAGGTTTCCTGCGTATCTTTTGTTTTCAGTATACTTTTTGTTCTTAGTCAAGGTGGCAGCATGAGTACTGACACTTTCTTGCCTTCTATTCTACTATTGGTGGTAATTATTGTTACTATTGTTGTTGTTATTGCTGGTGGCATTCCTTCTATCATTAAATATTCGTTTGTGATAATTGCTTCCTTGCACAAAACTATGCTTTAGTACCTGATCCATTAACCTCTAGGCTATATTGGTAACTTCTTCCAGAGTTGTGGCAGTACTGTCAGTAACTAATTTCTTAATGGCGGCCTAAGTCATTGTTGATGTTGCAGATGCTGATGTCCTTTTGGGAGCCATTCTATCAAAATTTACAAAATATGAATGATATCATAAGTTATTGTCAAAATTTTCATACATAGTGGTATTGAAATCATTTGACATATCATTGTATAGATTCTTATTTTTGACACAATTTCTAACAAAGTAATACATATCCCTTGGTATTACATTGCACGATATGACGGAAAATTTTGGGAATTTAAGATTTCCAGAAATGAACATTCAAATAAGCATCTGACTCATTAGATTCCTTGGGGACTTGTTCACTTCCTAGTGGTCGTGGTATGATCCATAATGAGTTATCTAACTCTGCGAAGATAGACTCATCAAAGGGGTAATCTGGTGGTGGTTTAGTTGACCTAACCGGTGATAAAGATCCTACTGATGAAGATGGAGATATTGGAATGGGTGATTCAACAGGAGTCTCAGTGTCTTTAGGTGGTGGAATCTCTTCGAGTGGAAAGAAATCTCGAGAATCAAACATTGGTGATAGTGGTAATACTAGAGATAGAGGCAAAACAGGCGGTGGATCAATAGGAGGTTGTGGTAGGATAGGTGGTTCATTAGCAACAGCATTATATGCTTGCATATATGGATCATCGTGAGAATGTGAGATGGCTAGCGAGGCCAAAAGATACTTAGATAAATTATCTAAAGGATCAGGATATAGCACACAGTTGAATGAATTAAGTAGCAATCATGAAACTGATAGTGAGAACAGTTTAAGTATTTTTGATGTTAGATCAAGTGATGAAGAAAACATACCAGAAAATGATAGATTTTTAAAGAATGGGTATAAAGTTGTTCCCCCTCTCATAACAGGGAACTTCTTAACCCCAAGAGCTGACATATTATTTGCACACCACCATCAGGGCTAGACCTTGCACACATCTATATACCATTAGGAATAAAATCATTGAGTTACAAACAACTGCGCTTAATACTAAAACGAGTGAGACTACAGGTCAAACAAATGCTGAAAAGCCTAAGTCAGTCAGTGAGTCGGTTGTGTCTAATCCTAAGTTTGACAGAGATAGAGTTATCATTGAGGATTGGAACTCAGATGATGAGAAAGAAGAGTATGAAGTGAAAACAGTTAGACATTAGACTCAAACAGTTAAGACTAGAGATGATAAAAGTGGTCAAAATCCTAAGAAACAAGAAATTGGTTTTAGGAAAGTAAAAGCTTGTTTTGTTTGTAAAAGTACTGACCATTTGATCAAAGATTGTAATTTTCATGACAAAAAGAGTCAAGAGCCTAAGCTGAAAAATGTGGTTAATACTGGTCAAAGAGAGGGCAAACCAATATGGGATAATACTAAAAGGATTAATCATCAAAACTTTTCAAAATACCCACATTTAAGTAAGACTTTTGTCCCATCAGGAGTGCTAACAAGAACAGGTTTGCATAGGCCAAGTGTTAGTACTGCTAGGCCTGTTTGTACTGCTAGGCCAAGTGTTAGTACTGCTAGGCCTGTTTGTACTGCTAGGCCAAGTGTGAGTATTGCTAGGCCTGTTTATGCTACCAGACCTATTTACCCAAGAATGGACAATGTAAGACCAAGAGGCTCATGTTCACTTATCAAGAGGTCTTACTACATGATGTTGTCAATAAAGTTATATATACGTAATAATATCCAAAGTATAGAAAATTTCAAAACTACCCTTGAGGACAAAGGTAGTAGGATAAATCTTACAAAAATACTACACGTTTAACCGGTAACTGATCACCGGGTCGTTTTCCCAAAGACTTATGAAATTGAGACCTCGTTTGTTATTTGGACAATGACTTGAATTGGTTCAAACTTTTTGGATTAATTTTCTAAATCTATAATTAAAAACAATTTAAGAAAGCAAGAAAAATTAATTACTAAGCAATTAAATTTAAATAACGGTAATTAAAGAAAACGTGACAAATAAGCAAGAATACTAAAATTAAACCCTAAATGTTTTTTCTAAACTTTTTCTAATCCTAAATGACTATTAAAAAGAAAATGCTAAGGAAATTCTAAAACGAGAGTAATTTAAGCTAAAAACGAAGAAAACGAGAACGAATATGAAAACTCGTTCTTTAAAAAGTGAATTTTCAAAATATTAACCCTACGGAAGCAAATTTCAAACCTGAGCCTAGAACATGATAAAAGAAAATTTTATAAAAAAAGAAAATTATTTTTTGATTATTTTTCTATTTTTATGATTTTTTAAAGTTTTTAACTAAATCAATTCACGAAAAATATAAAACTTTAAGCTAAAAATCCTAAAAAATTCTAAAAATAGCTTATGATAAGCAGGATGCTGGAAAAATAAGAAATCCTAAAATGCTAAACTCAATAAGCCGGGAAAAATCAAAATAGCACTCGAAGTGCTTATTATACATAAAGCTCAAAAAAGGGGTAAAAGGATTGATGGTACAAACTTGGACGTAAAAGTCCTAAGGGTACGTTGGTGAGGGGTGTGTGTGTTGAGGCTTAGAAAAGAGCGAGACTAGGTTGAGGTCGATGGTTCGAGTCTTGCTCACCCCCGACTTCCTTGGTTTCTCCTTTTTTATTTTTGCAAAAACCTAAAAAGCAAAGTTGTAAAACAGATAAAAATAAGCCATTTTTGTGAAAAACAACTTTTTTAAAAGTCACTAATAAGCTAGTTAACAACTTAAAATTAAGACAGAACACACTTAACTTTTTTTTTAAACTTTTAACACAACTAAAT